>JADLSH010000388.1:3247500-3417500 GCA_016169945.1 Trachythela sp. YZ-2020
ACCAGTGTTACTACAGAGTACAGGAGAAAGCATAAACTAAACTAACTTTATTTATACTGGATATCTCTATAATTTCTAAATTGTTCTCTCCAAAGGTCTACTAAGCACCGCAGGTATCCCCCAATACTCCGATATCCTCATGAATTGACACTCGTCCTCTAGAGAAACCTGACAGAGCTATCCAGTGTGAGAAAGTTAGTTTAGTTTATATAGTAACTAACTATAGTTGAACTAACTAAACCTGCCGTGTTTCGTAGAGTCAAACTGGAAGCACTCTTCTCACATGCGACTGAGGTGAAATTGTAATCCTACAAATACATACTGTATAAATCGATCCCGGGTCGCAAATGGCAAATGCCCGGTGCTCCAAACACACCTTAACTGATTTAATTTTTCGTCTTTACATAGAATCGCCTACACACGAAGTGGACTTGTCAGCATCATCAACGCCTCAAGGGGATGAAACTCGATTTACGTTTTACGAAAACCCGGAAGAAAACGAACTTTTGGAAAATTCAACTGAAAAATCAGGGCTAGGGATAACAGTTGATAACCAGAAACAGATAAGGTGTCGTGGGGATCTTAGTGAACTTGTACGAGCAGTTATGAGCAATGAGGAACAGTTTGGGTTAAAGAATGAAATGCAGGTTGAAAATCCGGGGGGTGACTTGACTCCAGAATTGTATATAGAACCAGAGGAAGATCTATTGAGTGATGGCTATGATGCAGGGGAACTCTCCCCCCTGTCGGATTATGGGGACAATGACTGTCGGTGGTGGATAAGTAGATCACCATGTGTCCCTTCGGCCAGGCGAATACCCCACTATCTGGAGGACAAGGAAAATATTTTCGCTCAAATTAAACGAAGCGAAAAAAATCGTCAAAACATTTGTGAGAACATTAATAGACTTCGCAAAGAGGCGAAGCGGGGACTTACTAAAGCCACAAAAGACCGTTATGCAACGCTAGCCAATCATAAGCTTATACTGGATGCGGAAAGCGTTTTCAATTCAGCCTGTACGAATATCAAAGCTGCCACGGAAATTGATGGATTACAAGAGGCACTGAGGGATCAGTTGTTGAGTATACAAAGGACATATCGTGAACGGCACAGGGAACTGGCACGACTTACACCCAAGAATAAAGACAAGTAAGTTTATAAATATATAGCATATAGCGCTGTACCTGACCACCCCCACCACCCCCTTTGACCCCCCTGACCACCCCCCTTGACCACCACCCCTTGACCACCACCCCTTGACCTCCACCCCCCCCCTGACCAACCTCTGTGTTCATTTGCGGCAAGCCCTCCCAGTGTACTCTAAGTAAACTGGAACGCTAACTCCTGATTCGTTGAAGCCAAGCTAGTTTTTCTGAGTTTTGAGTTGAAATACTTAACGCCGAACATTGGGCTGTATATGAAATTGAAGATTTGATATAAATGGAAATACTTAAAAAATACAAAAACAACCGCAATTTTGTAAAATACGGCATATTTCCCCTCAAATTTTTAAGTATTTCCCTTTTACCTAAAGTCTTGAAGTTTTTATATCAAATAGAACTTGTTAATAGCTTCAATTTCATATACAGCCCAATGTTTGGCGTTAAGTATTTCAACTCAAAACTCAGAAAAACTGAATTAAGCTTGCTTCAATTACCCCCCCCGGCGTTAGCGTTCCAGTCTATTATAGTTCAATGAGCCCTCCCGATTCAGGATCGGACAGCGTAGCCACCGCTGGCGGTAGTGCCAGGCCAGCCTTGGCTTTTTCGAAATGCCCAGGAATAAATTTTTGCTTTCTTTACCAGGCTTGAAGACAGTCCAGTTAAACGCGGTCCAGGGAGGCCCAGGAAAAGAAAAAACTGCAGTAACTCTAAATCCAATATGAACAATGAACCTGATGTGTCGGCTGCTAACTCACCTACCGCTGACCAGATGGAGACTAGATCGCCGTCTCCTGAAGCAACTCCTGGCGATGATGTTGACGAGGGAGGGGAGGGTGAGGAGGTGAAATGTGAAACGGAGCCTGCTGAGGTTTGTGAGGATAAAGAAGAGGAAGAAGGTACAAAGATGGTTACTGAAGGAGAATTGCAGGTAAGAGTTTTGCCGCCATGCTCAATCAATCAAACCATAGTCAATGACAAGGCATATTTTAAGGAATTTACAGTGGTGGGCCAAAACTAAGATTAGGACCCTCAGCCCTGAGTATTGATTACGATTGTGTATAGTACTGAATGTTCCACGGACATATTTGTACAGTGGGAGTATGGGCAGAGAAGGAATGCTTAATAGTCGGATACTATATTACTATTTGTGATAGTCTCTCACCCCCCTTAGTTTTTAAAGCAGTCTGTACTCTATTGTCTGGTGATCTAGTCTTCACTACAGTAGTCTAATATAGGCTATAGTGTGCAGTAGTAAAGAATAGATCAGCTGTAATATGGAATAGGTGTAATTGATCTAAGAATACAAAAAGGATGTGTTCCACTGTGCACTAAACAGTACCTTTTACTCTTTGAATTTGCCAGAATGTAAAGAATGATCGATGCATGCTACGAGAGCCATTTGGCCCACCAGTCTAAATGTTAAAATATGCCTTGGTCAATGAAGATATATTCTGGCGTCTGCATTCGACTAATTTCTCCTTCATTCTTACTCTTTAGGAAAACGAAAACCACGACCCCTCAACTAACAACATTTGGCCGGAACTTGCCGAACAGACGTACGAAGCTGAACCCGACCACCATCCGGAGGAAACCGAAGTTGTCTCGAAGAAAAAACTAAAGAAAAAACGAAGACGTATAATTTCGGATTCCGACCCTGAAATTTCGCCCCGAGGAAATGAAAACTCTGATAAACCTAAGAAAGCAAAGAAGGCTAAAAAGACAAGTAAATCAAAGACGAACGATGACGACGGAGAAGGGAAAAAGAGAAGCAAGCCAAAGCAAATTGACGATGATGTATTTACATCAGATAATGGAGAGCAGGGGTTGAATCTCTTGGCTACCTACTCGGTGGCTGCAAGTGGTGGACCTCAGGATGGACAAGTTTCGCCTAAGAAGAGGAAACGGTCTACGATTGAAACCGTAACCGATGACGCTTCTGGTAAGTAAACTAGAAACTGGTTGCCAACTGTAGTTATACTGGATAACTATATCAGTTCTAAACTGTTCTCCCTAGAGGTCCAGTAAGCGCCATGTCTTATTGATCCAGTGTTACTACAGGAGGAAACCTAAACTAAACTAACTTTATTTATACTGGATAACTCTATCAGTTCTAAACTGTTCTTCCTAGAGGTCCAGTAAGGGTCATCTCTTATTGATCCAGTGTTACTACAGGAGGAAACCTAAACTAAACTAACTTTATTTATACTGGATAACTCTATCAGTTCTAAACTGTTTTCCCTAGAGGTCCAGTAAGGGTCATCTCTTATTGATCCAGTGTTACTACAGGAGGAAACCTAAACTAAACTAACTTTATTTATACTGGATAACTCTATCAGTTCTAAACTGTTTTCCCTAGAGGTCCAGTAAGGGTCATCTCTTATTGATCCAGTGTTACTACAGGAGGAAACCTAAACTAAACTAACTTTATTTATACTGGATAACTCTATCAGTTCTAAACTGTTTTCCCTAGAGGTCCAGTAAGGGTCATCTCTTATTGATCCAGTGTTACTACAGGAGGAAACCAGAGTACTCGGAGCAAACCTGCGGTGTTTGATTGAGTCAAACTCGGAGCACTTATCTCACATGTGACTGAGGCGAAAAGATAATCAGAGAATAATCAGATATTCACAGAGGTGAAAGGCGCGTGCACTAACCTCTGTCCCACCAACGCCCACATAAAAGACATATTTTACTACGGTGTTATATAATATACAAAAATCTGTATTATTTTTTCTTCACAGCTTCAAAACAACGAACAAAGAAACCTTTGAAGGTAAATGCTTTTTGTACTTTAAATCGACTTTCGATACTTGCTTTCATAATTTATATAGATAATGCCTAATTTTACTGTGCCAATAATACAAGTAGGTTTCACTAAGATCATTCAGCGGATTTTAGTCAATAGGCAGTTGCCATATTGAAAAGATGATATCAATTCTTTGCATTATATGTAGTAGTCGTACTGTCTTAGGGTATTAAGGGTTAAATAGATAGAATTGAGAGTTGAATATGCTTGTTTCGTCTGCTGCCCCGTAACGCTTACTGAAACACAGCAATATCCCTTTACATTTAACTATACAATATATATAATGCTAAATTTTACTCTGTCAATTTAAAATTCACCTTGCTGTTTTAGCTGAACTTAAAAAGCCCGCCAAAAGATTCCAGTGAGCCGGCGAATGCCGAAATACCGACGAAATTAGTCGAACAACGGACGGAAGACACCGAACATGTCGCGAAAAAGGGAGAAATTGAAGAGCATGAAAACTTCGAAAAAACTTTGGACAAGTCGGCCAAAGCAAAAGCAGTTACTCTATGCCTTCCTACCAACGATTTCCCAAGACGGAGTGAGAGAATTTTTCTAAACAGTAGCTCAAGTCTAACCAGTCCTACGACACCTGGAAGTTTTGAAATACCCACTGTGACTAAGAAGAAAGGAAAAGTACCCTCCGGAAAAGTTGTTAAGAAAAAGGTTAGATGGTTGTAAATTGTTAAATGTGACTTGTTGTATTAGCTATGGTTGTATGCATAGGATTATACCTAACTTTTTGACATTCTCTGGAAGTAAAACAACTTCTAAGTTAACCAGAGGCCTTGGTTTCGATTCCTGGTTGCGACAAACGAAATCAATTTTTCAGCTAAATACCATGCAACACGAGACGATTTTTGCCGCAACTTGCAACGCAATTTCGGACACAGAGCGATGTTAAGTAAAACGTATATTCGCATAGAAATTGTGAACATGAACCTCGCTTTACTTTGCCCATCTTTGTCTTGCAAAACATGCCCAGAAGGCAACAAAGAAATAATATCGGTGGAGTGAAACGCAGCCATATTTAATGTTTTTCTGTGTGTTTAAATGAAGTTGAATTACTTGCTAGAATAACGCAGCTATATGTATTTACTACATGAATATATATCCTTCTCAAACTCATTAATAATTCATGAGCAAAACACAAAGGAAATCACCACCGTATCGTTGTCTTGATACCACGGTAATAAACACCCATAAATTAACTCAACTTTCGCGTTGAATTTCTCTTTAAATACTGGTTTGTTTGAGAAGCTATATCATACACTCGAAGTCGTTTATTACAGTGATTTAAAAACACCTCAAAGTATGTTAAAAAACTCGGCTAGCGCCTTGTTTTTCAACACACTTTTCGGTGTTTCAAATCACTATAATAAACTCCTTCTCGTGTATGGTATATTACATAATAAACTCCTTCTCGTGTATGATATATTACATGCAGGATCAAGAATACCCTGATCAGGAAGCAGCCATTGAAGAAAGCACCGAGACAGAAGCAAGCAATGAAACTTCAAAGAAGAAAAGAAAAGTGAAAATGAGACAACCGGATGACAAGAAGAGAAAGAAACTGAAGGCACAACGAAAAGGATCGTTGGGCGAGTTCACGGACGAAGAATACGATGAACAATCGTTTGTGGAAGAAATCAAGCAACTGCCAAAGAGAACCAGACATGCACCTCGTCGATATGTAAGTACTTCATACAAACTCTCAATCAGTTCTGTCGTTCAAACTGTTCCCTCTAAAAATCTGCCAGGCCCTTCTCTCATTGGTCCAGTGTTACTACAGGAGGAAAGAAGAATATTTGGAAAAAACCTGCGGTGTTCGTGGACTCGAGCAGCATTTTTCTCATGTGTCTCAGTTGAGGCGAAATTATCATAAGAAAATGATGGTTAGTTCGTTTCACGTTCGTAGCACTAATGGTTAGTTCGTTTCACGTTCACCTCTGTGACCGGGGGTTCGATTCTTGCAATATTCAGTTATCTGATTATGGTTTATTCCAGTTTGACTCTACCAAACACTGTCGAGTTCTCCGGTTTCCTCATGTAGTAACACTTGGACCGATTAGGGTTGTCCATTACTGACCTCCAGAGAGAACAGTTTAGATAACAGAGGTGGAAAAAGTTTTTTGTTTCTGGGAACCTGTGTTTCAGACTCAAAATTAATAATTAATGAGGTTCAATGATCATTGATTGATTTTGACATTGGACTGATTGGAGTGTTGTTTCTTGATATTCAGTGGTGTTCATTTTGATATAGTGAATACAAAATGCATTACAATTACTAGTCTAGTTTTGTTATTACTCATCAGTTAATTATTAACTTTAGAAATTTCTGTGAAAACTTTTCTGCAAAAGTTCAAATCCAAAAATATTTCTGGAACTAGGTTCCCAGGATCCGATACTTTTCCACCTCTGGTAAATAAAGTTGTATTAATGTCGTTTCGCTGTCGTTTTGGAGTTGTTTTAATATATAAAATGTTGCTTTTCCAGATTGAGTATGACTCGGGTGAAGAGAAACTAGACGATGAGACCTCGGCCAATGAACAAGCAGCTGAGGATGATGAGAATACCGAGTCTGAGAGCGAGAAGACTGGTGCTGAGTGTGACGTCATTGCTGAACCACCGGAACAAGAACCCTCTGAGGTTGAGAGTGAAACCGCTGACCACACGGAGGACGTACCGCAGGAAGAGGAGGGCCTAGATACTAGTGGGAGGAAAAACGCACAAGAAAGTGTAGAAGGGAATGAAAATGGCATAAATGAAGAAAAAGAGACGACTTGTGAAGATGAAATAGAACAAGGGGATGGATTGAGTGATGAAAAGGTGGAAGAAGGTGGAGAAATGGAAAGTGAAGAAAAAGAAAATGACAAAGATAAGGCTCCATATCCATGGATGTTTTCAATGACGGAGTTATGTAAAGGTCAGAAGATACTCTTGCCAGTTGAAGGTGTTTATTATCCTGGACGGATTGATGCTATCCATGTCCCAGACTTGTAAGTTTTATATCTAACATCTTCACTGTTTGTATGATATATTGAATCAGTTCACTTTGTTGTTTTATGTCATGTTCCTTGTTTTTACCTGACTTTAAACATGCTCATTCTCTTGTATTTTGTACTTTTTTCTTTGTCAACTTCTCTTTAAACCACACTTAAATTATCGATGATTTCCTTGCTTATTTCCCATTTGAGTATTTACATATTTGTCTTTTATGTATTCAGATATGCTATCATCCTGGATGGCGAACGAGGCCGTAGACCACACTTTCGTTCATCTGAACAACTTCTTAATGAAGCGGTAAGCTCATTTTATATCATACTTATTAACATTACAAAGTCGACATAAGGCACAAAGATTTTTAAAATATTCTGTTATTCATTAGTCAATTTATTATTACCTGACTAATCATTATATCTGCAATCACAATGTCATTATTATTAATCATTATATCTGCAATCATTATGTGTAAGAAACGGCCGTGCTTCGACTTTAACTTTATATTTTTTCTGTAAATGCATTTTTGTAGGTCAGAGATATCCAACCTCTTTCTCTGGACGATATTCCCATTTTAACACGAGTCTGTGCTTACTGGAGCCAACAATATCGATGTTTTTATCCAGGCCTTGTCTCTGAAGGTAAGTTGATGCTTTTACGTTGATGCTTAATTTTAGTGTGCAGTTATAACCAATTTGTGCAGTGATAAATTGAAAGTGTGCAATGATAAACAGTTAAAATGCACAGTGATAACATTGGTTGTGATAAATTTCTAATTAATAGAACCCGCTAAAACTTTCGAAATTAATTTACATCATTTATCGAAATACCCTATCGAGCTTAAAGGGTACCAAACTGAGTTTAAAGTCTCTGGGAGTTTACATGGAATTCACCCTGGTTTATTTCATTAAAAAATCTTTGGCATGGATTGCTTTTAATGAGCAGCATTGGTCGTATTTTCAGTCACTCTAAAGCGAGGGAGTGGGTACCAGCTAGTCTCCGGACTGGCAGACCCCCTATTGCTTATGACATATGCAGAATAAAGAATTCATAAAATTAGGTATGTTTTTGCAGGTGCAGGAACGCGTAGCTTGCGAGCAATGCGAATGAGCTGTGGCAAGTGTACAAATCGCAAAAACATAACTGTGAAAAAATTGTAAATTTCTACTTTGCTAGCGTGCGAGACTTTGATTGACCTAAGGGTACGACTCTCTTTCCCAAAATCCCCAATTTTATTTTTTTGAAATCATTCAATATTTAGTACCAGAAGACGAGAAGATAGGTCGAAATTGTTGCTGGGTTGAATTTGATGATGGTGATAGTGGAGAATTTCCTTTACCCGATGTCAGGATGATTCCGCTTGATTTTCCACAGGAAGGAACCGGTAAGATTATCTACTCTTTATTTTATAGAGCGTAGCTAGTGTGCAGCAATTAACTCCCATGCTAGATCAAGTCTACTTTGGACAAGTCTTCAAACATCACATTCTGTCAGTTTTAAACTGTTCTCCCTAGAGGTTCAGTAACTACAGTAAGGTTTAGTGGTGCTACGGGAGGAAACCTAAACTGAACTATATTTATTTATACTGGGTAGCTCTATCAGTTCTTAAATATTTTCCCTAGAGGTTCAGTAGAGACCATCATTTTATAGTCAACGTTGACAACAGGAGGAAACTGGAATTCCGAAAGCAAGTCTGGCTGTGGTGGTTGTGGTCGAGTCAAACTGGAAGCACTCTTCTCACATGCGACTAAAGTAAAATTATAATAGACCACCGCATATTTCAGGAATGCAAGCCCCATCCAGGGCTTTCAGAATGATTTCAAGTAGGCGGCTGCCCCCAAAAAGTAGCCGTCTGTGACTAATAGTGTCGAGAGTCAAAAAAAGTAAAACATCTGGACGGGTCTGGGTGCATGCTCTCGCGGAGATATAAAACTCTGCAGCAAATTTAATATTATCGCTTTTTCGACAGCAAACAAACGAAATTAAGGTAATTAAGGTAGCTGAAAGCTAACTCCTCCATTTGTCACTTTAAATTTGAATTAATCTTCCAAATTTAAGTGTGAACAGACCGTGTTTGGCTAAATTCCGTGTGGAACATCGATTTGCTGTTAGTTTTGCTCCGACCAGTTTGAAACCCCTGCCCATCCCAGAGTAACCTGCGATCAGGCTTTATTTTTAAAATAAACGCCGCGAGAATATAGGTCTGATCGCAGGTTAATCCCAGAGATGATAGGCGCATTCACTAACCACTGTTGTGCCACCCTTGGTGAACGGCTTGGTCTCATATGTATATACTCGTTGCAAGCCACTAAAACAGTTGGTTTCTACACATCGAAAGTAAAATAATCGTTTTTTTGTACGTCTTTAGATTGTGAATCCAATTCGGGGTTACCAGAACCTAGACCGAAAAAATCCGAACAAAGGACTGGGGATGAAGGTCTTGATGATGACTTGGTCTCAGACTCCGGTGATAGCACGGTTGAAAATGGACACGAGAGAACACGTGACAAAAGACGGCGAGATAAAAAAGAATACCCGAAATCTCGCGACGACGAGTATGACCGATCTAAAACGACTAAATACCGAGCGTTTTCCGAAGATTCGAAAACTTCAAGAAGTGAGCGAAGTAATTCGAAGAGAAAAGTTAAGACTGATTTGGGCAAGGATTATACAAGGGAGGAGGGGGGTACGAGGGACGGTGAGGGTGAAATAGAGTGGAGCGGGGATGTATTTGGTGATGAGGGACCTTTGAGAAGGAAACGATTTACGGTAAGATTGGATTTATTTGTTTGTTAAGTAATGTATCATAGATGGGAAGGCGTTTGCTTTAGTGACTTTAAACTGCGGTAAATTATACCATTGGTCACTTTGAGGGAATTGAAAATGAGTGGGAAAAATGAGGGGATATGAAATGAATTCATCTACTTGAAAGAACATAACAACATCAGTTATTATGATTTCCTATTTAGAAGTATAATCCTGCTGTTGTGAGCGGTGGCGAGGAACCCGAAGGTAGGACGATTAAAATCTCTCTATTTACATGAAAAAGTTTTGGAAATTTTACATACATATATTAATGTTCTGTTCATAGTTCTTGTGTTTCCCCCTGACCGTATCTGGCGCTGGGCTGGTAAACCTTGTCCTAACAGAAGAAAGCGAGGAGGACGGAAGGTGTTTTATAAATCTATATACAGAGGCGATGAACATATCTCGGTGAGTATTTAGTACCAGTCTGGGGCTTAGCCAGAGACCAGAGATGGTTTCCTACCTCAGCCAGAGATGGTTTCCTTGCTTACTGGACCTCTAGGGAGAACAGTTTAGAGCTGATAGAACTATCCAGTATGAATAAAGTTAGTTTGGTGTAGATTTCCTTCCTTACTGGACCTCTAAAGGCTCTTTTCCACTCATCGCAAAACCAACTCGCAAACTCGCTGCGAGTTCTTGCATGTAATTAAAATAAACTGTCGAGCATTGTGATTGCATGAAAGTACTCGCAGCGAGCTTGCGAGTTGGTTTTTGCGACGAGTGGAAAAGAGCCTTAAGAGAACAGCTTAGTTTAGCTGATAGAGCTATCCAGTATAAATAGAATTGGTTTAGTTTCCTGTCAATCTCACCAGTAATTTATCTTTATTCAGGTCGGCGAGTGTGCAGTATTTCTATCAAGTCCTTCAAAAAACCCAAATTTGCCGTACGTTGGTAAAATCATTAAAATGTGGGAAAGATTTAATGGAAGTAAGGTAGTAAGAGTTAAGTGGTTTTACCATCCCGAGGAGACGAAGGCAGGACGACGGCCTTCTGATGGCAAGGTAAGCGATGGTTTTTAAGAAGATCTTAGGCATATTATAGTTATATGGAAATTGTTGCTGTAATTTACTCTTTACATATTCGTAGGAAAATTGCATTTTCTAACACAATGAGAAGCATCTATAGTAGACAACCCTGTATGTTGTAAACACTGTGTCGCCAACACTCCCGTTATGTAAGACTTCTTTTCCTTTACACACAGAATGGTCTATACCTCTCATCTCACGTCGACGAAAACGATGTCCAGACAATCGCACACAAATGCGAAGTGCTACAACTTAACGACTCAAAGAACAATCGGAATACAAAATCTACGAACGATTCCGACAGTGACGTCACGAACAATAATATATTCTGGTGCTTAGGTACCTATGACCCTCTCACAGAAACATTCCCTTCAGATAACGACTAGGAAGGAGTGTGGAAAATATATAGTGGCGAGAGGTAGAAAAAGTCGTGGCGCGCATGTGGTGCACTGGTGCCGTGGTTCCATACGCATGCGTAATACAAATACGCAACAGACTGCTTATATAACGAGCGACAACATTCGCAAAGACAAGACAACTCGTGTTCTTGTGTCGAACCCATGGATATAAGCAAAAAGTGATATATGACACTGGAATATAGACGAAAAGTAGAAAGTTAAAATACAAGCAAAATTCATATTCTTGGGTACCCGGATATAAGCAAAAACCTGATTTATCACAGAGGAATATAAGCGAAAAGTATAAATTACAGTAAGCATGGTATAGCCATGTATGTAAGAGAGCGTATAACCGTATAGACGTTGTGATTCTACCAAATCTAACATGTGATTGAAATATTGAGTGTATCATAGAAAATCCACAAAGTGGACCACCATTCGCATGTTTACATTCCACTTGATTTCTGTAACACTGAAGGAATTAGTATGTTACGTTTATGCCTTTTCCAATTAGTTTTTGTGGCGTTCATGTAGCTTGCAATATTAGCGCATTGCAACAGGGCATTCCTTTGGTGTTACAGATGTCAAACGGAATTGCTTGTGTTCTTGTATAAAGCTCTGTTTAATGTAGATAGCTATGTAGCAAAGTTATTTTATGTATATAAAATACACAGAAGATGATCCTCGACACAGAAAATAAAAAAATTTTTTATACAAACTCAAAACATATTTTTAGCCAACCTAAATATATACAGAGTGCATAAATATATAGGAAACGTCCCAAAAATAGGTAAACCTAGAAACATTGTTTCCCAGCCATATTTTGCATACCTCGCTGTTTCCTAGCCATGTTTCCTGAAGGTTGGCGAACAAGGAAACATTGTTTCCTAGCCACGTTTCCCAATGGTGGACAAACCAGGAAACATTGTTTCCTAGCCATGTTCCCAAAGGTTGGCGAACCAGGGAACATTGTATCCTAACCATATTTCCTAAAGGTCGGCAAACTAGGAAACGTTTAACATTTGAGGACAGATCAAGATTTTAAGATGTTTCCGCAAGCACCCTATGGAGTATGGTAATTATTTGTTCGTCTCACCTGGATTTTCTTGGGTGCTCTATGCCATGCCCATTGAAAAAAGACAATTTTGAAAATAGTTCTGAAAGAACACTTAATTGTTGAAGAAAACTATCGTTTAGAGACGACAAACGGACAGCAATAAGAAACCTGATAAATAGGAATGCAATGAAACACCAAGGCTTGGAAAGAAATAGACTTAAGAAGCCAAAGACGGATATTTTGTAAGTAAATTTTCTACTTAAAATTTTAACCTGAAAGAATTTGTGACATTCGGTTCTATTTTATATATCTCTGGACTTCAGTAACTTTATGTATACTTGGAGGCTCTATCCGTTTTAACTTTTTAGCTGTTTTTCCTAGTGATACAGGAAGGGCCTTTGCCTAGATATTACTCTGTGTTGTTGGTGGCTAGTTAGTTAGGTAGGGATACATTAATTCCTATGCTGGTGTTGGTGCTTGATTATTCATCCTGATGCATCACAAACAGCTACCGATTCCATCCCTATCGGTGACAGAGTGCATCTTAGTATATGTATATATTAAAATGTAGTGTTATTGGTCTTCTGTGTCTATTCAATGTTAATCAGGCCTTCATAACTAATTCCTGGTGTTAGATAGAGTAAAGTGATAGACTGGGATGTATTGCAGCTTAATTGGTTAAAGACTACATCATTTGAGTTACCAAAATATCTATATTTTATTGTACGACTTTAGCCAGTTGAATTACAAAATCTACAAATATCAATTTTCTAGATTATTTAAAGGTTACCTAATTACTTAGTAGTTAACATACAAAGAAAAATAATTTTGAGTTTAATTAATTAGTTTCTATATCTATAAAATTAGGAATAATACAAAATTTATTACATGAATATATCTTGTCAACAAGATGTGTTCAGAACAGACTTGTAGCAAAATTGTCAACAAGTTGTTGTCATTTTATCAAGGTGCTACAAGGTTGTCACTCACAACTTGTTAACAGTTGTTAACAAGGTGTTGAATTGCAGGACGATAACAAGTTGTTCGTCAACAACCTTGTAGCAAGTTGTCAACAAGCTGTTGACAACTTGTCAACAAGCTGGGAACAAGCAGTGCGAACACATCCTGATAACAAGTTGTTGAAACAGCATTGGTTCAAGTCTGCTGCATTACAACTTGTGCATGCATTTTTACGTGTGTTGTGGGAGTGACCAAATGATGCTAAACGTTTTCATTTCTTGTATTTTCCACCTAACACAAGGTAACTGTCTTTCCTAATAGAGTTGCACTGTCCCACTTAATGAAACCAACCTATTAATTTCTCTTCCAAGTAGCTCATATTATCTTTGTAAATTTGAATTCTCACAGCAGTTCATTGTTTTTAAACAATTTATCCATAACTATATTGGATTGTAGTTGTAAAGTAGCTAGTACTAGCTTTGTCATATATTATGGGACTATTTTACAGTATTCAACAATATTCTATTCAATATACCGCATACTCTCAGTCTATGTATATATAGAGAATGAATACACTATTTTAATTTTCGGAACTCTGACTCCATAATGTCCAGAGCAGTGTAAACATGGTGCCTTGTACAGATTAATGATGGTCGAAATCTGAGTGAGGTGAACCCACAACCTGCTGTTACTAAACCTAGAAATTTTTTAGAATTGGTAAATGTGAGTGCCTCTGCAACTGAGGTTACATTTTAATTACTATTATCAGTGGTGAGTTTCCCCCCTTACCCCACCCAACCGCAGAAATTTTCTCTGTAGGAGTAGTCTGGATATTTTCTGGAATCGTCCATTATGCATTTGTCTGGTTGTAATTACTCCTCCGTCATATCTGAGAAGATTGCTTCAAGTTCAACCATACCAAACACAGCAGGTTTTCTTGGGTACTCTGTGTAACATGATGGACCGTTTAACCATTTAGGAATGGTGCATATTGGACCTCAAGGGAGTACAGTTCCATGCAGTTTGTGCGTCAAGGCAGCACTTTCCTTGCGATAGTAACTCCTAGTTAATAAGTAATAGCATGATTTCTCGTGCAATTTGAAAAAACATGCACTCGTCCTTCGGACTCGTGCAATTTTGATAGTCTTTGAAAAACTCACTCGTGCTATTACCTATACATAAAAAATATATAGCTAGCGTAAAGTATGATATATTTGAAAAGCCAATTAAGAAGTTTTTCTTTTTAATGGCCATATTAAGTTTGTAAACAGATATTTCGAACTTCACTTTATGTTTCAATTCGTTTTGTAATATGGCTAGTATAGCTACTAATACGCTAGACGGTGTGGAAAATCGTTTATTTTTAAATTCTGAACGTGTAAACTTGATTCAAACATCTTGAGATTACTCTTTCCATGAGGATTACAAATATATGAAAAGTTCGTCATAAAAAGTTTTACTGTACTTTATCGAGCTTTAAAAGGGCATCTTTCTGTATTGCCGTAATAGAACACCTTATTTTTAACATTTCTCGAGTGTTAAAATCCCGGCCTAAAAATGTTGTCGATTTGTTGTTAAAATGCCCGGCTTGCCAGGCCGAACATATAGCCTTCCAAAGTCTAGCTTTTCATCTAGTCGTGCTGCTACAAGGAGCTGTCAAAGAAGGAAGTCTGGCGAACGTGTGTCAGTTTTTTAAATCGAAGACGAGAGTTAAATTCCCGGCATTTTATCCCGGCCTTTGTGTCAGTGTTAAAACCTCGGGTAGCATGATGGCAACGTTTGTTAAAACTCTGTATTTCCCCCGCAAAGTCCCGTTAAAACCCCACATATGCCCGAGGCATATGTTCTTCTAGGAAGAACAGTTTAGAACTGATAGAGCTATCCAGTATAAACTGTTAATAAAGTTAGTTGGGTTTCCTTGCGTACCTACACATGGATCCAATTAGACCTCGAGGGTTACTATATAAAGAACAACAGTTCCAGGGAAGTAATGATAATAGAGTTACCCAGAATAAATAAAGTTAGTCAATCGACAATATAAAAATTATCAATGTTAAACTATAAATCCCACAAATTTCTTTGCCCTAGAAAACGAATATAATAATAATAAGTACCTTTAATCTTGGTGCTTCACTCGGCCACAGTTTCGATACAACAAACTCTGGATCAACTTCTTGCTCTTCAGGCCTGAAAAAGATCAACAACACTCAACAGGCAAACACTTCGACCTTTCTAGCGAAGGCCCTTCGTCGAGGGAGTTAAACTAAGGGCCTTGGCAAGAAGTGTTTAAAATCGTTTACTATATACATGACTAGTTATCAACAAGCAGGATTTGTTATTATATATCCAAAACTTGTTGTAATACAAGACTTTTATTTATATCTGCAAAGTAAGTGATGCGACAATGCCAATGGCTTTCCCGAGGAACTCAGCGAGTTCGGGTAGGCAAGTATTAAAACTGGTTTGAAAAAACCCAAATAAAACCTTTTAGTCCTTTTAAAAAGGATTAAAACTGGATAATAATCTACAATTCTTTCTATATAATTCCCAATTAGTTTGCCCTAACAAAAGGCTTAATATGCCCCAATAGAAAGATTAACAATTAAACGACGAACGTTGCATTCTTTAAACACAATAGCTTCGAAGCCAGTCAAGCTGGTTTTTATCCGAAGTTTGTATATAAACACGGCTCCATTCTTTGCCACGATAAAATTGATTTTGCTCCGAAGGTGCAACTTCTGTCGCTCGGAGATTTCGGTAAGTGTAGGGATTTTTTTATTTTAATGTTTACAAGCTTATACAGTTGTTTAATTTCGCTGTGTGGTAACCGCAGTAGTAAACAAACCGTCTTTGAATAGAATATTATGACATACAATAATTTTGCCAGTCTAATACGATTCCATCCTCGTACCCAGGGTATTTGCTCCCCCCGAGCTAAATACCCTGGTATGAGCTGGTCACGTGAACCCAGCGTGAACCCAAACAATTTATATTACTAGGGGGGGTAGTGATTTCTAGTTTTCTTCCCAGCCTGTTCGCAGGTGCGAGTAGGTTATTCAGGGCCTTCAGGCGCCATTATATTGCGAAGGTAAATCCAAACAAAGAGGACATGTTTTTGTCTTGTCTTCATTCCACTGTAAACAAAAGTGCTTTATACAGCAATATAAATCTTAAGCCAAAACAAGCAAAGTGTTTGGAGGCGCTTTTTAATAGGAGAGATACTGTCGCTGTTTTACCGACTGGATACGGTAAATCTTTAATTTACCAATTGCTCCCAACACTGCTTCATGAAAGGAATCTCTTCGAACAAATGCAATCAGGTGAAGCAGTTCTAAACCGATTCATTTCTTCAATAATCTCTTTAAAGTTAACCTTCGATAAAGCCTCAAAGTCCCTTTTTCTCAAAACGGAGTTGGTGTTTCTCTGAGCGACATATTTTAGTTCTTCCTGCATCTTTGAGGTAACGTTTTCTTTCGACTTTTCGAAGTTTTCTAAAGCGCTGTCACGTAGTGCATCAGTTGAAGCGGTTGGCTAAAAACAAAGCCGAAAAAATAAATCAATTAGCTAATGTAAAGTATCAATTTACGACCATTTATCATCATAACTTTTTAATCTTAGAGTCAAAGCATTCGATATAGTTGTTAGGACTAATTTGAAAGAATTGCTTGGCAATTCAATTACAAAAGTTAGGTACAACAATTTTACTTCATCTCGTCCAATTCAGGAAGCTGGTTTAATTTTGTTTTTTTCTTTTACTGACATTTTAACACATAATTTGATGTACGAAAATACAATAAGGCATGACAAATGTACATGAAATCAGGTTTATTTAATACAAAGGATTTAGTAAAATGCGATTTGTTAATTTTGTTTTTATTGCGGACGAAGTTGTCGTAAAAGCATTAAAGCCAATTTGCGTCTATTATATGGCCGCTTCCGTTTGATATGATGAGTTAACACTTGTATCTACGAGTGTATCTAATTATCAAAACCCGCAAACTTAAAATAAAAAGACCCACGGTGACATATGGTGAAAACAAACAAAGCCTAACGAAACGCTTTGCAAGCATATTTATATTTTCCAAGTCTACTCTGGCTCTGCACGCACTTTTTACTTTAACGCATAGCGAGTTTACAGAAAGGATTAAACTAAAAAATGTACAGTACATCTAATAAACCATAATTTCCCAAACTTACCGTATTTTCTTTTGAGGAAAATGAAAGCGATCGTCGACTTGAAGTTGCTTGTTGTTGGACCCTCTTTGCTGTTGGCCATATTGAAGGCGACGGCTCGGAGCATCTTTTCGCTCTCGATTGCGATTTTAGAACGTTTCGGTTTTTCGAGATTAACTCTTTAAAAGTTTTATAATCAGAGAGCCGTCTCTCGCAAGGTCTGCAGATATTTTGAGGCAGATTTGGGTCTCGTACGAGAGAATCGCCCAGACAATCTTCAGCGAGTTTTAGAATATTCGCGTTCGCGTGTCTAAATAACTTTTTGACGTGAGCCACATCACAAATATTTAAACATAAACGGCAGCACGAGCTTTGATTTTTTTCACCAGCACTGTAAAACTTTTTTGGAGTATCTAACGCTTTTGACATGTCCAGGTGCATACGCGAGCTGTGTAACTTTGAAGATACAATGGCTATTGTTTACATTTATAGCGTGTTCTAATTAGTTGTGACAATGTATACTCACTCCCCCGACCCTAATGAACAATATTCTATTTTACCCAAAATCTGGGGGTCACGTGACCAGCTCATACCAGGGTATTTAGCTCGGGGGGAGCAAATACCCTGGGTACGAGGATGATACGATTCTTTACCAATCAATTTGGCCAAATAATTTATAATATTATATGCTGGCATGCTAAATGCATGGTGTACTGTGGGTTTAAACCAGACAATAGCCAGCCAACTAGTGCTCGAGCTTACCCCGCCAAACTACGTTAAGGTGAACGCGCGGTTAAAATCCCTAAAGGTCAGCACTGAATGTAACCTCATTATATGCGGAGTTGTGCGATTTCGTTCTCAGAGCCATCGCGTAAGAGCAATATGATACCATCTATTCATAGTGAAACTGAAAAAATTTGGCTTGAGTTAACTTAATATGTTGAAAATATAGTGTGTTGTATTTTTACTACGGATACTACATGTATGCATAATAATATTTACATTGTCATAGCTTCGCCCGCCCGCTCTCCGTTATGCATGCTCACGCAAAAGGCTTTTGATGTTGCCCTCTATAACTATGTCGTTTACACTGAACATTTTAACAGCAATTCATGCGTGTTAAGGGTTTACGAATCTTTTCATATACTAGATTCTGGCTCATTGTCAATATATGCACAACCGCAAAATAGCTTCCATATAAAGTGTAGGGTTAGGATCAGGTTTTGGTTGAGAGTTAGGTTTATGGTGAGGTTTACGGTTGGTTAGGTATAAAGGCTGAGGTAAAATGTTAGGATTAGGGTAACACCTCGGGTGTTACGCGAGGGTTTTATACCGCCGGCTACTTTCTTTAAAATATTACTCTACAGCACTTCTAAATCTATCTTTTTAACTGCATTTGTAACATTTAACCATTGGCAAAAGAATAGCTAAAACAAACACTATAAAGAAGTGATGTTTTTATCTATTATCTAAAAACCAAAAATATGCTACAAGTACAGTAAGATGAATGAGTAATTTTTGGGTAGTTTTAGCGTCTTCTAATGACACGTCTCTTTTCAACAAGACCTGTAGCCTGCATTCTTATCCTGCAGTAAATAAGCTCAGGCGATTATCAATTGATGGAGCAAAAATGCAGAATATACAGATTGACCACATTTGTAATGTTGTCAATGATTCCTTCACCCCCCTACTTTCTCACCACAGCCGAGGGGCAAATCACTCCTAAAACGTTTGCCCCTCGATCACAGCCGCCTACTTAAAATGACTGTGAGAGCCCTGCATATGCGCGAATCAACGCGGGGATTGCAAGGAGTATTTTTCTGAACACTTGTCTTAAAGCACGTGCAGTGTGTTCAGTGTTCTGTTTTAATAAGTATATTTCGTTGTTGTCTGTAGTGTCATGCAGAATTTATATGAAAATATTTTTTATATATTTCTGAGACTGAGGATGATTCACAAATAAAGCTAATAAGATGTGCAGGCACATTGGCTGCCATATTGTTATTCAAACTGTGTATACTCCACTCGACTCGAGTAGTCGCATTGCACGAGCTAGCTATCACTTTATTTTTGAAAATTAACATATTCTGTTTGAGTTCTTCACTTGAACCTGTTCTGATCAGATTAATTAATGTTTTTCTTGCTCATTTAATGTTTGTACAGTACATGTATTTTCCCGTTTATATGTGATGCAATGTGAGCTCCTTGATGAGCGCTCTATTAATATTTATGTTTAGACAAAAAATATTTCACAGTCTTTCTTGCTCGATGGTCCTCTGTCTACTTTTCTGTGTATACAGAAGTATATTGAGTATTGACTATAGGCTTCGATTCCAGATATCATTGAGTGTAGAGATATTAGAGATAAGCTGGCAACGCTCACTAAATTAGCTGATATAGCGTCTATGCAGGGTGTCCCAGAAAAATGTCCCCCTTTAGAAATCACTCTTGTGCGTTATTATACCTTTGCCTTTGGGAATTGAATTGAATTGTACATAAACGGAGGAAGTTTTTATTCGTCCAAATAATTAATCGCGACGATCGAAGCAAGCAAAACGAAATACTGTATATTTTTTTACGTTATTCAAACCTTTAGAAATGTGTTGTCTTTATACTATCTAATAAGTGCACGTTCATTTGCATATAGCATGACTAGTTGCCATGGTGTATTGAAATAAGTCGGGCTCGACTGCCTCGGCGAAATTCCGTGCATTCATGGCACGATCAAAAATTTCGCCGCAGGCAACTCAGCAAAACACGGATTTATATAAATATTTAGCTGAACACGTCAAGAGTTTGGAGCTGGAAATGACGGGCAATGGACATGGCAGCAATTTACCATCCTCTCGTTCTACAAAATATTACGTAATTCTGCGGCGAGTTGCCTGCGGGGAGCACTGGCGGGGAGGCTAAACCTCCTCATTCCAAAATAAATTTCCTTCTGCACTTGTCAGACCGGTCAGACCAGTTCTAACCAGATCAGTGGTTCTAACTGGCAAAAAGGTTTTGTAGCCTACAATTGCGGGCTGTGATAGAGGTATTTTGAATGTGAAACCACTGAACTGTGACCTCTAGACCTAGTGCGCCTGGAGAACAAAAAATGTGACCTCTAGACCTAGTGCGCCTGGAGAACAAAAAGTACAAAACTATACAAATAGCTTGCACATGCATATACATCTTTTCAGACGCGTGCTCGCGTCTCTATAAGAGGGCATGCCTGTCCGTACGCCGGACTGCCCCCACTCTACCCTAATATATGAAGGAAAAATTGTTAATGCTTGTGGGACCAAATTTGTATAACTGAGCATGCGAAATTGATTTCAGCAGTTGATCTTAATCAGTGAGCACGCGTCATTAGTATTCAGTACTTGTTAAAATGACGTTTTTAATGCCCCAATTATCTATATCACTACAGTGAAAACAGATCTTAGGGCCTCCTCGTTAATACGGTCACCTCTTTATTACCTCGTTTATTACAGCCACTTAACTTTGTTCCCGCAAAATTAAATATATTTACCCTTATACCATACACTGGCAATATATATACATTAACTCGTGGTTAGCCTATGATAACTGGACTCTGTAGCTCAGTGGGCAGAGCGATGCACCGGGATAGCAGGGCCGCAGGTTCAAATCCTGCCAGAGGGCCTATAGTTGCATTTTTCGCAACTGCTTCAGGTTGGGTCTAAAATATGTATATAATTTTCGCTCGAAATTTCCATCTGCAAAAACCCTTTAACGTTCAATTTTATCGAGCAAGATGCTTCAGATTTAGAATATTTACCCTTGGGAGGAACCACCTAGGGCGTATTTCGATATACTTGACCCATTGTGTTCATTTTTTAGTTTAAACCATCAAAATAAAGATGAGGAGACTGGCTTCATTAAGTGCTTTGCCTCTACGAGCAGCAAGAACATTTTGTATGTAATTTGGTGATTTGTTTCTTGTGAAATGCAATGGTTTTGAGAAAATAAACTAACGTTATTTATACTGGATAGTTCTATCAGTTCCAAACTGTCCTTCCCTTGCAGTAAAAGTCCATCCCTTATTGATCCCTCATATAAGTCATATTGTATTATAAGAATAGGTAATAGAACCTCCACTGGCGTTAAATAATTGATATGTTATGTTCTTTATGTAATTGTGTATGTATGTATGTCCCCTATTATATAATGTATGGTGTAAATGGCTTTTAAACAATCATGAGGGTCTGAAAGCTAGACCGTGCTGTACCGGAGTACTCAGAAAAACCCTGCAGTGTTTGGTAGAGTCAAAATGAAAGCACTTTTCTCACAAGCGGCTGAGGCGACATTATGAGGAGTGAAAGGACCGTACATGCACTAACCACTGTGTTGCCAACAACCGTGGTATTTTGACATATTTTGAACAAATTCAGTTGACATTCAAAGGTGTACTGAGATGAAAAATATTTTCCTTCTCAAGGTCTGACACTGCGGAGACAAGCATCTTCGGATTTCTAGACCGTCATTCGCCCTATTGTCTATTGAGCTATCCAACGCGAATTGGTTGCGAGTTCAATATTTTTAAAATACATTTAAAAAGGCATGAAATATTTTAACTTCTGCAGGAAAAATCCCTGTTGGCTCAATAGCTCAATACTTGATAAAGCGACGGTCTTGAAGCCGGATGGTATAGTGCGAGTTTGAAACCCGTTCGAGACAACAATTTTTTTTGTTATTCTTTGTATTGTCAGAATTTATATGAAAATTTTGTGTATTGAAAAGGCGTTCAGCGCTGGTGGCGCAGTGGTTAGCGCATATGGCTTTCAGTTCTGTGACCGCGGTTCAATCCCTGCAATATACAGTTGTCTGATCATAATTGTCTGATCGATCACAGTTGTCTGATCATAATTTTTTTCTAGTCAGTCGCATGTGAGAAGAGTGCTTCCAGATTGACTCAACCAATCCTCCTGTAGTAACACTGGATCAACAAGGGATGACCCTTACTGGACCTCTAGGGAGAACAGTTTAGAACCGATAGAGCTATCCAGTGTAAATATAGTTAGTTTAAGTTTAAACTTAAAGACATATTTCATATGTTTACACAGGTTATGCTCAGCCACAGGAAATGTCAGAACCGCAATCGTTTGTAAATTTAAGCCATGAAATATACACCCGACCATCTGTTGGCACCACTGATCTGAATATAGGCTGGATAACGCATCTCTTAATAATTTGATGGAAAAAAGTGAAGCCGGAAGTCAAGCGGCGATCAGTGCCGCCACCCGATTCTGAGGCCCTACTTTATTATAGATTGTATTACAGAATCCTAGTTTTTTCGCTTTTTTTGCCTTTTAAACGTTTCTGGCCGAGCCAGTTTTACTATCACAAAGATAGAAGCACACGAGAAGAAATTTGAGCAAAAAATTTGGAGTATTATGGCTTTATAACGCCGTGAAACTGGATTTACAAGTTCGAACGAGTGAACAGCCACATGTTAGCGATGTTTTGTTTATGATATTTCAATTCAAAATCCACTCAAAATATTAGAATTACTGTTACTGGACGAAGGCACTCTAGGAATTTGATGAAATGAACCAGCTCAGCTGCAGTATGAACAAAAGCGTGAATGTGGTAAGCTTTTAAAACAGGAATTAGGAACAGTGCTACACTGGTTCAATATCACGTACTGAAATGAACACATATTAAGTTAATAACCTATTTAATTCCTGTTTTAAAAACTTACCACATTCACGCTTTTGTTCATACTGCAGCTGAGCTGGTTCATTTCATCAAATTCCTTGAGTGCCTTCGTCCAGTAGCAGTAATTCTATATTTTGAGTGGATTTTGAATTGAAATATCATAAACAAAACATCGCGAACATGTGGCTGTTCACTCCTTCAAACTTGTAAATCCAGTTTCACGGCGTTATAAAGCCATAATACTCCAAATTTTTTGCTCAAATTTCTTCTCGTGTGCTTCTATCTTTGTGATAGTAAAACTGACCCGGCCAGAAACGTTTAAAAGGCAAAAAAAGCAAAAAAACTAGGATTCTGTAATACTATCTATAATAAAGTAGGGCCTCAGAATCGGGTGGCGGCACTGATCGGCCGCTTGACTTCCGGCTTCACTTTTGACAAGAGATGCGTTATCCAGCCTATATTCAGATCAGTGGTTGGCACAGCTAGTGTCCCTGGTCCTACGTCACAGGTAAATATCACTGACCTTTCAGGCTCACTGGATTGATGCTCCACGAACATAAATTGATCACTGACTTCTTTGATTATAAATGGGATTGACGCTTCACTACGCATAAATATCACTGACTTCTTGGACCCCACTAAATGGATTGATTGCTTCACGATGCATGGATCGAATGTAAATCGGAATATTACATAGACGGTTATAGGAACAATTCTAAAATAGAGAATTTTCAAGTTTATTTTTTGTATATTTATCTTATATTATCTAAAAGAAGACTATTAGGATATTTTGCAAATTTATTTGGATTAGGGCGAGGGTAAGATTAGGGTTAAGTTAGGATTAGGGTTCGGATCCAATTCTCCTCTCGACGTATGCGATTTACTAGATTTGCTGACAAGAGTAAGGCCATTGGCTCATACCTGGCGAAAAGTGTAATTCTTGTTCTTGCTGTATTGTGTGAAATCACATACGTCAGGAGGAGAATCCGACTGGGGGGCGAAAATAGTTTACTGGGGAGACCGACATGTTAAAAAGGTCCTGGAATACCGGTTAGCATTTGGAATTATAATTTAAGAGTAAGAAATCGCTGTATTTGAAATGGAAATTGACCAAGTATTTTTGACCACTTCTCCTACTACAGTACGTCTATGACATGAACAGTTAGCTGACCTAAACCTATACACTAGGAAAATGAATAAATACATTTATTTTCTTCTTTAGAAATTGCTGAAAGAACTTAACGAAATGCAGGTAAATATTCCCCATTGTGGTTAGCTCTTGACGACTGGACTCTCGGTGTAGTTCGGTGGTCAGGGCGCTGCACCGCAGGGCTACAGGTTCGATTCCTGGCGGAGATTTTTGCTGAAACAATGTTTCCTGGTTTGTCCACCTTCGGGAAACTTGGCTAGGAAACAATGTTTCTTGGATTGCCCAACTTCGAGAAACAATGTTTCCTGGTTTTCCCTCCTTCGGGAAACATGGCTAGGAAACAATGTTTCTTGGTTTGCCCACCTTCGGGAAACATGGCTAGGAAACGAAGTTTCCGCAATAATGTTTCCTGGTCTGGTCAAGACTTTGACAATATCTATTTGTTTCTTACTTTCTTCCATAGACAAACAGTTCCGTACACTTCTTTATGGATTACGAAAAAAGTCAGGGGAATTATGCTGTCGATGCGGACGGAAATGTCCTTTTGGACATTTTTCAACACATTGCCGCGTTACCTTTAGGTAAGGACTACCTACTCCCGGTATAGATACTGATATCCATTAGACGTTTCACTGTACACTAAGGGCTCTTTTCGATCTATTTAGGTTACAATCACCCAGCTTTAAAGGAAGTTTTAACCCGACCAGAAAACCATGTAAGTCCAATACTGACTTGTATTGCAAACAATTTTTGAAAAGAACCAACACACATTTTTATGCTTACAGAGTGGATTCTATAGTTTTCTGAGCATCTGCATATCGTTGTCTAAGTGATACCAGGGTAACTTTCGAGTTGAATTTTTCTTTAAATACTGGTTCGTTTGAAAAGAGATATCATACACTCGAAGTCTAGCTTACATGATAGTGATTTAAAAAGGCCCCTACGTTTGTTGAAATAAACCTCGTTTTTCAACACACATTTCGGTATTTCAAATCACTTTAGGTGGGTTTGATGTGACGTTACAAAATTCTAAAATTACAGCTACAATGCTGACTGTTTTATACGTTCCGTTCTGTCGTTACTATGAGTGTTCACCAACAATTTGGAGTCGATACAATTATTTCTCCTGAAGTTATGGAGTATTGAAAATATTATTGCTGACGTCAGCATTATTTTAAAAGGGTGTTAAAACTATGTGAGGCACACAATTCTGTTTAAAAATGCTTGGTCGAGGTTAAGAAGTGATGTCTTATAATCCGACCTTAAAAATAATCTAAACATTTTTGCCAAAACTCGCCCTTATTTTAGCATTTCATTCTTGGCCGCCAATGATCAGATGTTGGTTGACAATGTGACGTCAAGCGAAGCCCACCTATAATAACGTATTTCTCGTATATGCGGATGGGGGGAATTGTGATAACAAATATACTGATGTTTTTTTCAGGCTGTATTGATCAATAGACCTGCCCTCCTGTACTTTCCCCCTATGAATTTTGCTGATTTACTGAAGTCCACTCTTATGGCTGTAAGTACAGCTTAAATTAAACTAACTTTATTTACACTGTCCAGTAGCCTTATCAGTTCTAAACTATCCCACCTAGAGGTCCGATAAGGGCCATTCCTTTTTAATCCAGTGTTACTACAGGAGGAAACCGAGGTCCCAGAGAAAACCTGCGGTGTTTGCTAATGTCAAACTGGAAGCACTCTTCTCATATCCGACTGGAGCGATCAGACAACTGCATATTACTGGAATGGAACCTTGGTCACAAAGGTGGCGTAAATCCAAACCCAAATCAACATTACAAATTCTCACCAAATATTTTATTCTTAGGTTGCACCTAAAGGTTTAAACAAAGTCACTCCAATGGGATGCGGAACATGTTCAAACGAGAACGCGCTGAAGAGCGCTATGATTACATACCAGGTATGTTAATACGCTACGAGTTTATACCATGCTTACATTATTAAAACAGTGGTAATTCGGCATATACGTAATCCGAAAATGTGAGTGACAACGGTCACAAACATGCATTTGGGTCCTGCTTTCGACACCTACACACGTCAAGATCTCACATCTCGTCAACAGAATGTGTTCGCAACAGACTTGTAGCAAGCTTGTCAACTAGTTGTAACAATGTTGTCATTTTATCACGTTGCTACAAGGTTGTCACTCACAACTTGTTAACAGAATGTGTTCGCAACAGACTTGTAGTAAGCTTGTCAACAAGTTGTAACAATGTTGTCATTTTATCACGTTGCTACAAGGTTGTCACTCACAACTTGTTGTTGAATTGCAGGACGATAACAAGTTGTTGGAATAACTTGTAACAAGTCTGTTGAGTCAACAACCTTGTAGCAAGTTGTCAACAAGGCGACGACAACTTGTCAACAAGCTGGGAACAAGCAGTGCGGACTGATCGTTCTGATAACAAGTTCTTGAAACAACATTGATAACAAGTCTTCTGCAGGTTTGTTACAACTTGTGCGTTTTTACGTGTGTACTAAACTGATATTCTGATCATTTGCAGACGAGAGAAAGAGCGGGGCGTGCTCCAACAGAAGAAGAACTTTCAACTGCTCTTGTTGGACAGGTGATAATCATTTGGGGTGTTAATATTAGCACGTGTCTTTCACCAATCTGTGACTGGGCTTTGATTTCTGCGGCATGCCCATTTCACCTCAGCGACATTTAAGAAGAGTACTCCCAGTTTGACAGCCTACCAAATACCACAGGCTTTCTCCTGTAGATTTAATGCTGGATCAACAAGGGATGAACCTAATTACTGGACATCAATGAAGAACTGCTTAGAACTTATAGAGCTATCCAGTATAAATAGAGTTAGTTCAGTCAGTTTAAACGAATAGACTTTGCTGTTTACAAGCCAACAACTCTGTTAAAACAATGATATTATAGGCACCTGGAGCTCCAGAAATATCAGTTCTCTCTTTCAAAGGTGGATTTCATGGACGATTATATGGTAAGAATTATTCCAGTTTAGTTTGTTTTCTTCTGTCGGACCAATAGGGATGACCCTTGCCGAACCTCTTAAGGGGGAACAGTTAAGACAGAAACGATAGAGCTATCCAGCATAAATAGAGTTAGTTTAGTTGATATGTCCTCCTGTAGTAATACCAGACCAAAGGGAATGACCCTTACTGGACCTCTAGGTAGAACAAACAGTTTAGAACTGATAGAGCTATCCACGAATCAGGATAAATAAAGTTAGAAGTTTAATTAAGGATTCCCAATGTGGTATTGTAACACTGGACAAATAAATATGTTAGACCTATACAACATAGGCGGATCTACTGAGGAGGTGCAGGGGGGTGCCCCTAGACAACGTACTCCCCCCCCCCCCCCACACACAAAAAGTCAGCATCAACGAGTCCATACTGAAATTTTCACGATCTATGGCACTTTAACATAATTTGCGCTGGTGGTGGAAGGGTGCACCCCCCCCTAAAAATCTGCACTCCCTCTATCAAATGAGCCTGGATCCGCCCCTGCTATACAAATACATGCTCTAATTACGCATTCAGGTCTCTTCAGTTGGGGAAAGCAATTTAGAACGCAGCTTATTCATAACGCAGCTAAGTTGTGTGAAAGTCATTATTTGTGTGCACAATTTCTAGGCACATTATCAGTGACACATTCGCATCCAATACAAAAGTTGGATATCCCTACGTTTGATTGGCCGAAAGCAGAATTTCCCAAACTGAAATATCCGTTAAATGAACACCAGCGTGAAAACGAGGCCGAAGAACGCAGATGCCTTGCTAGGGTAAGCCCTAGAGATCTTGATCAATGTCTGATAGTTCATTTGTGTGTAAATGTAATATATATCAAGACATTAAACGATCTTATTATATGGCAAGCGCTAGTTCCTGTAGTTTACGCGATATGATTGGCTAATCAGCGGTCCGGAAAATCACGTAATGCCCTGCGGGGCATTTTTAATGCCCTACAACAAAAACAAACCATATAATTAAACTACTTATTTTACTACTTATGGTTGTGCCATATAATGAACTACTTATTAACCTGTTCGGTCTTTACGGTAAAATATTAAACCGAGGTGACCACACTTTCGGTTAACAAGTAGTTAATATTGTTCATTTTTAAGGTGGAAGAGATATTTCATGAACAGAAAAAACAGAAACCGATAGCTGCTGTGATAATAGAACCTATACAGGCGGAGGGAGGTAAGTCATGCTTCAGCTTCGTGTATAGAACCCCCCCCTACTTTGCACCACCTCCACCTTTCATCACCTACTAGGTCCCTTTGCCTCTATGCCCCCTCTATGCCCCCCTTACCCCTCAGTAACGAAGACCCTGGTTCAAAACCTACAATCTTTTATGTCTTACATATTTCAAAGGTGATTGTCATGCATCTCCAGATTTCTTCAATAAACTACGAAATATCATTGCAAAAGTAAGTAACATGCAAAATATACGAATTCTTTGAAACGTCATACAGTCATGATTTTCAAGCGAATATGTTTTCAAAATTTCGCCCATCAAACCGTCGCATGTTTTTCTCTTCTTGATAGAATGATGCTTACTTTATTGTTGACGAAGTTCAAACTGGTGTTGTGTCTACCGGAAACTTTTGGTAAGTAAAGTCAATGGCCTGAGAGAGACATTTTGAAAGTCTTTTGTGTTTCGGTCACAGCAATATTTGTGGTATTTTTTCTTCAGGGCACATCAAAGCTGGGACCTAGAACAACCACCTGACTATGTCACATTTGCAAAGAAAATGCAGATTGGAGGATTTTACTATAATGATGGTTACACTCCGTACGAGGTATAGTCAAGCTCCCGCGCAGATGCTCTTACAGCTCCAGTCCTCGCTATAGGAGGTATTTGCTGTCTTTTAAACTGTATTACAAACATGCACTATCCAAAATGTTCAAATGTGACGATCCGCACGCACCTGGAAATCAGTGTGTGTAAAGTGCAAAAGGGCCAGACCGCTTAACAATGTTATAAGTTGTTGTTAGTCCTATATTATTTGAACATGGACTGTATAGATCTTCGTTATTAGTTTAGCTTGTTAAGTTGCCTTGAAAATTTGTTTAGTACAGTAATTTAATTCATGTTTATTTGGGATCGCCGTAATTGGGGAAACCTGTGGCGAATTCCCTGGCTCTATATGTTGTATTTAAATAGTAGCCGAATCTTATTAAATCATTAAATCATTAACTTTATCTATACTGGATAGCTCTATCAGACATAATTTCGAAACTGTTCTTCTATTAAGCATAGGTTTTCTTGTTGTTAAAATTAATGCACAGCATAATTCATTAGTTTTCGTAACAAGAATTCATTTTCTGCCTGGGAAATCACTCTCTGATAAGCATAGGTTTATGGATAAACTAACAAAAAACTTTCAGCACTCACCATTAATATATCCATCCGTTTTCTCCACGTATGTAGAAAAATCGCATCCAAAGCACGTGGAATGGGGATCCTGTCAGAATGTTGACGCTCAAGGAAATTCTGAAAGTAATTGACAATGAGAACTTAGTTGAAAATGTCAGAGATGCTGGAAAAGTGTTTCTGAATGGCTTGAAACAATTACAGGTGAGTAATCTAGCTGATGGTTTATCACATGTCTGATTATCTTGAGTCCGGAACGAGAATCGAACCCAGAGTTGAAAGGCGATTGCATTGCGGCTCACTCTTGCTCTTGATTAAGATGTAGAGATATCGTTTCTTTCAGAACAAATTCCCGCAGTATTTAAGCGCTGCAAGAGGACAAGGATTGTTTTGTGCAATTGATTTACCAGATACAGAACAACGAGATGTCTTTGTTGGCCGACTACGAAACAGTGGTAAGAATTGACTATGTAATCTTGGATATTGGAGTGGGGCAGGCAACCTTGCCACTGCCCCACTATTTCCAAAGTGAGGGGGGAAGGGTAAAGGTTGCCAAATCACAAGATGTACATTATAATTTTGTTCCTATTGATTAATTAGATCAATAATTAGAGTTCAACAATATAAACTTAACTAATAAAGCTAACCAACTAATTTATACTGGATAGCTCAATCAGTTCTAAACTGTCCTCCCTTGAGGTCCAATAAGCACCATTCCTAAATGGCTAAATGGTCCAGCATGTTACACAGAGTACCCAAGAAAACCTGCTGTGTTTGGTATAGTTGAATTTGAAGCAATCTTCTCAGATATGACGGAGGAGAAATTACAACCAGACAAATGCATAACAGGTGATTCCAGAAAATATCCAGACTACTCCTACAGGGAGGGGTAAGGGGGGAAACTCACCACTGATAATAGTAATTAAAATGTAACCTCAGTTACAGAGGTACTCGCATTTACCAATTCCAAAAAAATTTCTAGGTTTAGTAACAGCAGGTTGTGGGTTCACCTCACTCAGATTTCGACCATCATTAATCTGTACAAGGCACCATGTTTACACTGCTCTGGACATTATGGAGTCAGAGTTCCAAAAATTAAAATAGTGTATTCATTCTCTATATATACATAGACTGAGAGTATGCGGTATATTGAATAGAATATTGTTGAATACTGTAAAATAGTTCCATAATATATGACAAAGCTGTCTACTGTAGCTAGCTACTTTACAACTACAATTCAATATAGTTATGGATAAATTGTTTAAAAACAATTAACTGCTGTGAGAATTCAAATTTAAGAAGATAATATGAGCTACAACTTGCTACAAGGTTGTTGACTCAACAAGGTTGTTGACCAACAACTTGTTATCGTCCTACAATTCAACACCTTGTTAACAACTGTTAACAAGTTGTGAGTGACAACCTTGTAGCAACTTGATAAAATGACAACATTGTTACAACTTGTTGACAATTTTGCTACAAGTCTGTTGCGAACACATCTTGTTGACAAGATGTGAGATTTTTGTGTGTGAAATATCAACACATTTTATTTGAAGTTAACCACCATGCATGTGTTGCACCATATAAGAACATTTAACTGAAACCACCTGTTTCAAGCAAAGGGCTTAGGGCTTTCATCAGAGGGCTTAACTAACAGATCTTTGCTTAAAATGTAGAAATGTTTAATCGTTACAAGGTAGTTCTATCGAGACAAACTACGGTGGTTTTATGTTTAATATATAGGAACTTTGTTCTAGCAGGCGTTTATTGTTGTGATTTGCCAAAATTTAAATCTCGTAATTAAACTTGGCTCCTTAATATATTCATAATGTAATATATTTTGTATTATTCCTAATTTTGTAGATATACAAACTAATTAATTTTGCTCAAAATTATTTTTCTTGGTATGTTAACTACTAAGTAATTAGGTAACCTTTACTTTAGAAAATTGATATTTGTAGATTTTGTAATTCAACTGGCTAAAGTCGTACAATAAAAAATAGATATTTTGGTAACTTCTTGGTATGTTAAGGTTGCATTTTTCGCAACTGCTCCTGCCTAGGTCTAAAAATGTATATAAATTTTCGTTCAAATATTCCATCCACAAACACCATCACTATTATTCCCATCGAACGAGCTGCCAATAAAAATCTTTGAATTGCTCCTATAAGTGTTTTCTGGGAGCATATTTCTTGCGCTGCTTTTTACATAGACAAGTCGCCCGTCAAAACAAACTAGTACAAATCGGGCCATCTAGAATAACAGGTAATATGGTATAATTTACCACAATTTACATTCAAGCCGTTACTCGCCAAGTTCGGTGGGTTTTACCCAGTGAGCTCCATATATATCTGGAGTAAGAACTTCTAATGTTCGGCCAATAGGCCAAGTGAAGCCAAGATGGCGGCAATTGACGTCCAAACTCATGAAGGTCATAAACAGTTTTCATTCCATTTTTTCCTGCTAATTCCAGTTGTTTCTAACAGATCGCATCGCTAATCAAGTTATTAGTTCATAAAATCATGATGTTATTGTTTAAATCGGAGTAAAAACACGAAATTTCGGCACACTCCTTGCCGGCTTGTGCAAACCGCGCGGTCGAAAACAATAGAAAGGGATTGGCACTGGACGTCAATTTCCGCCATCTTTGGCTTCACTTTTTGGACATAAGTTCTCACTCCAGATATATATATATAGAGCTCACTGGTTTTACCAGGGCCGGATTAAGGCAGCGCGGGGCCCCTTTGGCTTTTTCCGACTGCTCTATAACCTGAAAAAATTAACCCGTTTTAAGTATATATGGTTGAATTGCAATCTTAATGGCGTGCGGCTACGAGTTCCTACATCGTGCTTCAAATCCTGGCAAGTACATTGCCGCTTCTGGCATATGGTTAATCCGGCCCAGGGTTTTACCGACTAAGCACTATCGTGCAGTAGATGGTTGTCAACTGGCAGTGTATATCAGACTGAAAAAATAATGTTAATTCTCTTGTAGTGGCTTTGTATTTGGAGGCAGGTAAACAGAATTGAGAGATATAGTTCAATTTGCAGCATTTGCTTACTCGTATATAAAGTGTCAACATTTCTGAAATTGACCACCATCAGTACTATGGTGTATAATTATGGTGTTTCATTCAGGTAATGAGCCTGCCAGCGCAGGCTTCGAGTTTAACCTTCGATCAGGCGTTTGGTCACCGATTTACGTTACGTATTTATTTCTTTGTTCGACTTAAACATGATCGAATTGGTAGAAATTTCGTTTCATAAAGCCATTTCGTTAATCGTTTTGATACGGCTTGTAAGTTTTGCGAAATGCATTTACTAATCACTATTAAAATTGTACCATTTTCCCCGTACAAACTGCTAAAAGCCATCACCCAGAAGTAGATCGTAAATTGTCGAGATATATTCGGAATAAGTCGTTCCAAACCCATGCCTTTCTCCGTTTACAAAATAGAGCTGAAGTTGAGATTGAGAAGTAGATACATTTTTGAGGTTTTTTCTTATTTTATTTGAATATTTAGAGCGATGCCTAAAGTAAAAAGAAGTAGAAAACCTCCCCCAGATGGCTGGGAACTTATTGAGCCTACTTTGGACGAACTGGATCAAAAAATGAGAGAAGGTTTGCTATATGTTTAAAGTATAAAATGGCCTAATTTTACTAGAAAGAATTTAACAGATTTTATATAGTTGGCAAAGAAGAATTTGTTTGATAAGATGTTTGTTTATAAATGAGGTTATCCGTCAAGACAAACTATCTGTGCGGTTACTGCGGTTTGTTTTAATACACAGATGAACTTGTGTGCGTATAGTTTGTCTTCCTGGTGTTGACCGTCCATATATGTACAAACAAGGGTCTCAGTCCCCCCCCCCCTTCCCCCCCACAGGGGAAGCATCTTCTAAATTTTTGGACATTCGAGATATAATCTAAATAATTTAATTACATCTGTTGACTGGCTACGTCTCCCCCACTTTTTGGAATGGATTGCCGACCTTGTGTATAAATACTACAATAGACGAAATATCAGGAAAATACCAGATCTGATTTGTTCCCAGGACCATTGCCAGTATTGATCATACAATTCCAGAAAAAGAAAATGACAAAGATAAGGCTCCATTTCCATGGATGTTTTCATTAGCGGAGTTATGTAAAGGTCAGAAGATGCTCTTGCCAGTTGAAGGTGTTTATTATCCTGGACGGATTGATGCTATCCATGTCCCAGACTTGTAAGTTTTATATCTAACATCTTCACTGTTTGTATGATATATTGAATCAGTTCACTTTGTTGTTTTATGTCTTGTTCCTTGTTTCTACCTGACTTTAAACATGCTCATTCTCTTCCTTGTATTTTGTACTCTTTTTCTTTGTCAACTCCTCTTTACAGTTTACACCACACTTAAATTATCGATGATTTCTTTGCTTATTTCCCATTTTTGTATTTACATATTTGTCTTTTGTGTATTCAGATATGCCATCATCCTGGATGGTGAACGAGGCCGTGGACCACACTTTCGTTCATCTGAACAACTTCTTACTGAAGCGGTAAGCTCATTTTGTATCATAATTAACATTACAAACTTGACATAAGGCACAAAGATTTTTAAAATATTCTGTTATTCATTAATCAATTTATTATTACCTGATTAATCATTATATCTGCAATCACAATATCATTATTATTAATCATATCTGCAATCATGTGTAAGAAACTGCCGTGTTTCGACTTTAACTTTGTTTTTTCTGTAAATGCATTTTTGTAGGTCAGAGATATCCAACCTCTTTCTCTGGACGATATTCCCATTGGAACACGAGTCTGTGCTTATTGGAGCCAACAATATCGATGTTTTTCTCCAGGCCTTGTCTCTGAAGGTAAGTTGATGCTTTTACGTTGATGCTTAATTTTAGTGTGCAGTTATAACCAATTTGTGCAGTGATAAATTGAAATTGTGCAATGATAAACAGTTAAAATGCACAGTGATAACATTTCTTGTCATAAATTTTTAATTAATAGAACCCACTAAAACTTTCCAAATTAATTTACCTCATTTATCGAAATATCCTATCGAGCTTAAAGGTCTCTCGGAGTTTACATCGAATTCAACTTGGTCTATTTCATTAAAAAATCCTTGTTCTGGATTGCTCTTAATAGGCAGCATTGGTCGTATTTTCAGTCACTCTAAAGCGCGTCGTCACTAAAATTTTCCTGGGGGGGGTACGGGTACCAGCTAGTCTCCGGACTGGCAGACCCCCTATTGCTTATGACATATGCAGAATAAAGAATTCATAAAATTAGGTATGTTTTTGCAGGTGCAGGCATGCGTAGCTTGCGAGCAATGCGAATGAGCTGTGGCAAGTGTACAAATTGCAAAAAAACATAACTGAGAAAAAATTGTACATTTCTACTTTGCTAGCGTGCGAGACTTCTGACCCAGGTTTGCAGTTGGCTCCAGTCGCCATTGATTGACCTAATGGTATGACTCTCTTTCCCAAAACCCCCAATTTTATTGTTTTGAAATCATTTAATATTTAGTACCAGAAGACGAGAAGATAGGTCAAAATTGTTGCTGGGTTGAATTTGATGATGGTGATAGTGGAGAATTTCCTTTACCCGATGTCAGGATGATTCCACCTGATTTTCCACAGGAAGGAACCGGTAAGATTATATACTCTTTATTTTATAGAGCGTAGCTAGCGTGCTTTGCAGCAATTAAAAACTCCCTTCTTCAAACATCACATTCTGTCAGTTTTAAACTGTTCTCCCTAGAGGTTCAGTAACTACAGTAAGGTTTAGTGGTGCTACGGGAGGAAACCTAAACTGAACTATATTTATTTATAATGGGTAGCTCTATCAGTTCTCAAACATTTTCCCTAGAGGTTCAGTAGAGGCCATCATTTTATAGTCAACGTTGACTACAGGAGGAAACTGGAATTCCGAAAGAAAGCCTTGCTGTGGTTGTGGTCGAGTCAAACTGGAAGCACTCTTCTCACATGCGACTAAAGTAAAATTATAATAGACCACCGCATATTTCAGGAATGCAAGCTCCATTCAGGGCTTTCAGAATGATTTGAAGTAGGCGGCTGCCCCAAAAAAGTAGCCGTCTGTGACTAATAGTGATCGAGAGTAAAAAAAAGTAAAACATCTCGACGGGTCTGGGAGCATGCTCTCGCGGAGATATAAAGCTCTGTAGTAAATTTAATATCGCTTTTTCAACAGCAAACAAACGAAATTAAGGTAATTAAGGTAGCTGAAAGCTAACTCCTCTATTTGTTACTTTAAATTTGAATTCATCTTCCAAATTTAAGGGTGAAACAGACCGTGTTTGGCTAAATTCTGTGTGGAACATGGATAAGCAAAAAGTGATATGACATTGGAATATAGACGAAAAGTAGAAAGTTTAAATACAAACAAAATTCATATTCTTGAGTTACCGGATATAAGCAAAAACCTGATTTATCACAGAGGAAAACTATAAATTACAGTAAGCATGGTATAGCCATGTATGTAAGAGAGCGTATAGCAAATAAGTCTAACATGTGATTGAAATATTGAGTGTATCACAGAAAATCCACAAAGTGGACCATCATTCGCATGTTTGCATTCCACTTGATTTCTGTAACACTGAAGGAATTAGTATACGTTTATGCCTGTTCCAATTAGTTTTTGTGGCGTTCATGTAGCTTGCAATATATTAGCGCATTGCGACAGGGCATTCCTTTGGTGTTACAGATGTCAAACGGAATTGCTTGTGTTCTTGTATAAAGCTCTGTTTAATGTAGATAGCTATGTAGCAAAGTTATTTTATGTTTGTAAAATACACAGAAGATGATCCTCGACACAGAAAATAAAAAATATTTTTATACAAACTCGAAACATATTTGTAGCCAACCTAAATATATAGGAAACGTCCCAAAAATAGGTAAACCAAGAAACATTGTTTCCTAGCCACGTTTCCCAATGGTGGACAAACCAGGAAACATTGTTTCCTAGCCATGTTCCCAAAGGTTGGCAAACCAGGGAACATTGTATCCTAACCATATTTCCTAAGGTCGGCAAACTAGGAAACGTTGTTTAACATTTGAGGACACATCAAGATTTTAAGATGTTTCCGCAAGCACCCTGTGGAGTATGGTAATTATTTGTTCGTCTCACCTGGATTTTCTTGGGTGCTCTATGTCTATGCCATGCCCATTGAAAAAACACAATTTTGAAAATAGTTCTGAAAGAACACTTAACTTTTTGTTGACGAAAACTATCGTTTAGAGACGAAAAACGGACAGCAATAAGAAACCTAATAAATAGGAATGCAATGAAACACCAAGGCTTGGAAAGAAATAGACTTCAGAAGCCAAAAACGGATATTTTGTAAGTAAATTTTCTACTTAAAATTTTAACCTGAAAGAATTTGTGGCATTTTATTTTGGGGTATTCGCTTCTATTTTATATATATATCTCTGGACTTCAGTAACTTTATGTATACTTGGAGGCTCTATCCGTTTTAACTTTTTAGCTGTTTTTCCTAGAGATACAGGAAGAGCCTTTGCCTAGATATTACTCAGTGTTGTTGGTGGCTAGTTTAATAGTTGCTGTTGGGGATGGAGGTTGGGTAGGGATTGCATTCCTATGCTGGTGTTGGTGCTAGATTATTAATCCTGATGCATCACAAACAGTTACCGATTCCATCCCTATCGGCGACAGTGTGCATCTTAGTATATGTATATATTAAAATGTAGTGTTATTGGTCTTCTGTGTCTATTCAATGTTAATCAGGCCTTCATAACTAATGCCTGGTCACAGTATAAAGACGACCAGTAGGGCCACTCGGCGATGCAACATGTAGCCAGCTTTTTATGCAAAAATATGCAGTTTACTGGCCAGGAAAGTTAGTCCAGCTTGCTTATTGGCCAGAAAAAGCAATTGACTGGCTGCCAATTCGTAATGAGCGGCCACACAAAATTTCAAATGAGTGTCCCTACTGGTCGTCTCTATACTGTGGCCTGGTGTTAGATAGAGTAAAGTGATAGACTGGGATGCATTGCAGTTTAATTGGTTAAAGACTACATCATTCGAGTTACCAAAATATCTATTTTTTATTGTACGACTTTAGCCAGTTGAATTACAAAATCTACAAATATCAATTTTCTAAAGTAAAGGTTACCTAATTACTTAGTAGTTAACATACCAAGAAAAATAATTTTGAGCTTAATTAATTAGTTTGTATGTCTACAAAATTAGGAATAATACAAAATTTATTACATGAATATATTAAGGAGCCAAGTTTAATTACGAGATTTAAATTTTGGCAAATCACAACAATAAACGCCTGCTAGAACAAAGTTCCTATATATTAAACATAAAACCACCGTAGTTTGTCTCGATAGAACTACCTTGTAACGATTAAACATTTCTACATTTTAAGCAAAGATCTGTTAGTTAAGCCCTCCGATGAAAGCCCTAAGCCCTTTGCTTGAAACAGGTGGTTTCATAGGCAGATTTTCAGATTTTGCTCTGGGGGGTTGCCAAAAATTTAGGGGGGAGGTGAGCGACAGGGTGCGAAGCGCCGCCGAGCAAGCTGCAGCAGGGGTCTGGGGGAACAGTTGCCAATGGGGGTAAGGGGGCAAAGCCCCCAGAAAATTTTGAGATTTTTGGTCAAAATCCTTATTTAGTTCAAAATCCTTGTTTTTAGTCTTTATTTCAAAATCTTTATTTCAATCACACTAATGTCATTTATCCCAATGAGCATTTAAATTTTTTTGGGGGGGTTCAAATTTCTCCAAGGGGGGGTGGAAAACGTTTTGGGGGGGCGCAAAATATTTTTTGGAGGGTGCGCACCCCCCAGAAAATCCGCCTATGGGTGGTTTCAGTTAAATGTTCTTATATGGTGCAACACATGCATGGTGGTTAACTTCAAATAAAATGTGTTGATATTTCACACATAAAGATCTCACATCTTGTCAACAAGATGTGTTCAGAACAGACTTGTAGCAAAATTGTCAACAAGTTGTAACAATGTTGTCATTTTATCAAGGTGCTACAAGGTTGTTACTCACAACTTGTTAACAGTTGTTAACAAGGTGTTGAATTGTAGGACGATAACAAGTTGTTGGTCAACAACCTTGTTGAGTCAACAACCTTGTAGCAAGTTGTAGCTCATATTATCTTCTTAAATTTGAATTCTCACAGCAGTTAATTGTTTTTAAACATTTATCCATAACTATATTGGATTGTAGTTGTTAAGTAGCTAGCTACAGTAGACAGCTTTGTCATATATTATTGGACTATTTTACAGTATTCAACAATATTCTATTCAATATACCGCATACTCTCAGTCTATGTATATATAGAGAATGAATACACTATTTTAATTTTTGGAACTCTGACTCCATAATGTCCAGAGCAGTGTAAACATGGTGCCTTGTACAGATTAATGATGGTCGAAATCTGAGTGATCTGAACCCACAACCTGCTGTTACTAAACCTAGAACATTTTTAGAATTGGTAAATGTGAGTGCCTCTGCAACTGAGGTTACATTTTAATTACTATTATCAGTGGTGAGTTTCCCCCCTTACCCCTCCCAACCGCAGAAATTTTCTCTGTAGGAGTAGTCTGGATATTTTCTGGAATCGTCCATTATGCATTTGTCTGGTTGTAATTACTCCTCCGTCATATCTGAGAAGATTGCTTCAAGTTCAACCATACCAAACACAGCAGGTTTTCTTGGGTACTCTGTGTAACATGCTGGACCGTTTAGCCATTTAGGAATGGTGCATATTGGACCTCAAGGGAGGACAGTTTAGAACTGATTGAGCTATCCAGTATAAATTAGTTGGTTAGCTTTATTAGTTACGTTTATATTGTTCAACTCTAATTATTGATCTAATTAATCAATAGGGACAAAAATGAAATATATAGCAAAATTATAATGCACATCTTGTGATTTGGCAACCTTTACCTCCCCCCCCCCTCTCACTTTGGAAATGGAAAAAGGGATGTATGCACTGCCCCTCTCTCCAACATCCATGTAAGGGCAGTAGAAAGGTTGTCTCCCCCACTCCAATATCCAAGATTACATAGTCAATTCTTACCACTGTTTCGCAGTCGGCCAACGAAGACATCTCGTTGTTCTGTATCTGGTAAATCAATTGCACAAAACAATCCTTGTCCTCTTGCAGCGCTTAAATACTGCGGGAATTTGTTCTGAAAGAAACGATATCTCTACATCTTAATCAAGAGCAAGAGTGAGCCGCAATGCAATCGCCATTCAACTCTGGGTTCGATTCTCGTTCCGGACTCAAGATATTCAGACATGTGATAAACAGTGGTGGACACTTCGCGAAATATTCGGGGTGCGAACTTAGATTGTCAACATGTAACCATCCTTTTGTTGCTGCAAATCTTAATTCTTAAAACCTTTTTGGCTTAAATTTCATGCAAATTTACTTAAATTATAGCCTATCAAGGCTTTCTTGGTTGTAAAATTGATACAGCTTTTTCACACACAGTTAATCAGCTATCATTCAAAGGCTTTTAGAAATTATTGGAGGGGGCGACCGCCCCCTTTGGGCCCCCTAGTGCCCGCCACTGGTGATAAACCATCGGCTAGATTTCTCACCTGTAATTGTTTCAAGCCATTAAGAAACACTTTTCCAGCATCTCTGACATTTTCAACTAAGTTCTCATTGTCAATTACTTTCAGAATTTCTTTGAGCGTCAACAGTCTGACGGGATCCCCATTCCACGTGCTTTGGATGCGATTTTTCTACATACGTGGAGAAAACGGATGGATATTAATGGTGAGTGCTGAAAGTTTTTTCGCAGTTTTTTGTTAGTTTATCCATAAACCTATGCTTATCAGAGAGTGATTTCCCAGACAGAAAATGAATTCTTGTTACGAAAATTAATGAATTATGCTGGGCATTAATTTTCACAACAAGAAAACCTATCAGAAGAACAGTTTCGAAATGATGTCTGATAGAGCTATCCAGTATAGATAAAGTTAATGATTTAATAAGATTCGGCTACTATTTAAATACAACATATAGAGCCAGGGAATTCGCCACAGGTTTCCCCAATTACGGCGATCCCAAATAAAATTGAATTAAATTACTGTACAATTGTACAGAACAAATTTTCAAGGCAACTTAACAAGCTAAACTAATAACGAAGATCTATACAGTCCATGTTCAAATAATATAGGACTAACAACAACTTATAACATTGTTAAGCGGTCTGGCCCTTTTGCACTTTACACACACTGATTTCCAGGTGCGCGGATCGTCACATTTGAAAGTTTTGGATAGTGCATGTTTGTAATACAGTTTAAGACCTGATTTAAAAGACAGCAAATACCTCCTATAGCGAGGACTGGAGCTGTAAGAGCATCTGCGCGGGAGATTGACAATACCTCGTACGGCGTGTAACCATCATTATAGTAAAATCCTCCAATTTGCATTTTCTTTGCAAATGTGACATAATCAGGTGGTTTTTCTAGGTCCCAGCTTTGATGTGCCCTGAAGAAAAAATACCACAAATATTGCTGTGTCCGAAACACAAAAGGCTTTCAATATGTCTGTCTCAGGCCATTGGCTTTACTTACCAAAAGTTTCCGGTAGACACAACACCAGTTTGAACTTCGTCAACAATAAAGTAAGCATCATTCTATCAATACGAGAAAAACATGCGACGGTTTGATGGGCGAAGTTTTGAAAACATATTCGCTTGAAAATCATGACTGTATGACGTATTGTGTAATATGTTTCAAAGAATTCGTATATTTTGCATGTTACTTACTTTTGCAATGATATTTCGTAGTTTATTGAAGAAATCTGGGGATGCATGACAATCACCTTTGAAATATATAAGACATAAAAGATTGTAGGTTTTGAACCAGGGTCTTCGTTAGTGAGGGGTAAGGGGGAGAGGACACAGCTCAACGTGACCAAGTCTAAGGCTTTCTAGGCGCGCATATGGCAGCCACCTTTTGCTCGCCATCACGGAGCACAGCTACGATGGAATGGCCAGTTACGACTTTCGGCAGAGCGTTGTCTAACTCTTTTCACATAGCTATCATAAGTCGTCCCTAACGGGACTCGAACCCACGATATCAGAGGTGAAAGGCGCGTGCTCTGACGATTGCGCCACCGAAGCCCCTTAAAGAGTATAGAGGCAAAGGGACCTAGTAGGTGCAAAGTAGTTTACCGGGGGGAGACATATACCATGACTTACCTCCCTCCGCCTGTATAGGTTCTATTATCACAGCAGCTATCGGTTTCTGTTTTTTCTGTTCACGAAATATCTCTTCCACCTTAAAAATGAACAATATAACCGTTTAATGTCCTGATATATATTACATTTACACACAAATGAACTATCAGACATTGATCAAGATCTCTAGGGCTTACCCTAGCAAGGCATCTGCGTTCTTCGGCCTCGTTTTCACGCTGGTGTTCATTTAACGGATATTTCAGTTTGGGAAATTCTGCTTTCGGCCAATCAAACGTTGGGATATCCAACTTTTGTATTGGATGCGAATGTGTCACTGATAATGTGCCTAGAAATTGTGCACACAAATAATGACTCACACAACTTATCTGCGTTATGAATAAGCTGCGTTCTTAAATTGCTTTCCCCTACTGAAGAGAACTGAATGCGCAATTAGAGCATGTATTTGTATAGCAGGGGCGGATCTAGGCTCATTTGATAGAGAGGGTGCAGATTTTTAGGGGGGGGGGTGCACCCTTCCACCACCTGCGCAAATTATGTTAAAGTGCCATAGATCGTGAAAATTTCAGTATGGACTCGTTGATGCTGACTTTTTGTGGGGGGTGCTCACGTTTTCTAGGGGGTGCGCACCCCCCTGCACCTCCCCAGTAGATCCGCCTATGTTGTATAGGTCTAACATATTTATTTGTCCAGTGTAACAATACCACATTGGGAATCCTTAATTAAACTTCTAACTTTATTTATCCTGATTCCTGGATAGCTCTATCAGTTCTAAACTGTCCTACCTAGAGGTCCAGTAAGGGTCATTCCCTTTGGTCTGGTCAGTTACTACAGGAGGACATATCAACTAAATTAACTATATTTATACTGGATAGCTCTATCGTTTCTGTCTTAACTGTTCCCCCTTAAGAGGTTCGGTAAGTGTCATCCCTATTGGTCCAACAGAAGAAAACAATTAAACTAAACAGGAATAATTCTTCTTACCATATAATCGTCCATGAAATCCACCTTTGAAAGAGAGAACTGATATTTCTGGAGCTCCAGGTCCCTATAATATCGTTGTTTTAACAGAGTTGTTTGTTGGTAAACAACAAAGTCTATTCGTTTAAACTGACTGAACTAACTCTATTTATACTGGATAGCTCTATAAGTTCTAAGCAGTTCTTCATTGATGCCCAGTAATTAGGTTCATCCCTTGTTGATCCAGCATTACTACAGGAGAAAGCCTGTGGTATTTGGTAGGCTGTCAAACTGGGAGTACTCTTTTTAAATGTCGCTGAGGTGAAATGGGCATGCCGCAGAAATCAAAGCCCAGTCACAGATTGGTGAAAGACACATGCATTAACACCCCAAACGATTATTGAGATCACCCGGCACTTACCTGTCCAACAAGAGCAGTTGAAAGTTCTTCTTCTGTTGGAGAACGGCCTGCTCTTTCTCTCGTCTGCAAATGATCAGAATATCAGTTTAGTAAAAACGCACAAGTTGTAACAAACCTGCAGCAGACTTGTACCAATGTTGTTTCAACAACTTGTCATCAGGATGTGTCCGCACTGCTTGTTCCCAGCTTGTTCACAAGTTGTCGTCGCCTTGTTGACAACTTGCTATATACAAGGCTGTTGACTCAACAGACTTTGTTACAAGTTATTCCAACAACTTGTTATCGTTCTTTAACTCAACAACTTGTTAACAAGTTGTGAGTGACAACCTTGTAGCAACGTGATAAAATGACAACATTGTTACAACTTGTTGACAAGCTTGCTACAAGTCTGTTGCGAACACATTCTGTTGACAAGATGTGAGATCTTGACGTGTGTAGGTGTCGGAAGCACCTACTTGTGACCGTTGTCACTCACATTTTCGGATTACGTATATGCCAAATTACCACTGTTTTAATAATGTAAGCATGTTATAGACTCGTAGCGTATTAACATACCCGGTATGTAATCATAGCGCTCTTCAGTGCGTTTTCGTTTGAACATGTTCCGCATCCCATTGGAGTGACTTTGTTTAAACCTTTAGGTGCAACCTAAGAATAAAATACTTGGTGAGAATTTGTAATGTTGATTTGTGTTTGACCAAGGTTCCATTCCAGTAATATGCAGTTGTCTGATCATAATTTCGCTCCAGTTGGATATGAGAAGAGTGCTTCCAGTTTGACACTAGCAAACGCCACAGGTTTTCTCTGGGACCTCGGTTTCCTCCTGTAGTAACACGGGATTAAAAAGGGATGGCCCTTATCGGACCTCTAAGTGGGACAGTTTAGAACTGATAAGGCTATCCAGTATAAATAAAGTTAGTTTAATTTAAGCTGTACTTACAGCCATAAGAGTTGATTTCAGCAAATCAGCAAAATTCATAGGGGGAAAGAACAGGAGGGCAGGTCTATTGATCAATACAGCCTGAAAAAAACATCAGTATATTTGTTATCACAATTTCTCCATCATACATGAGAAAGACGTTATTATAGGTGGGCTTCACGTGACGTCACATTGATGGCGGCCAAAAATGAAATGCTAAAATGTCAAAACTTCGGTGAATTTTAACAAAAAATTTAGATTATAAGACATCACTTCTTAACCTCGACCAAGCATTTTTAAACAGAATTGTGTGCCTCACATTGAGTCACATAGTTTTAACAGCCTTTTAAAATAATGCTGACGTCAGCAATAATATTTTAAAAACTCCGTAACTTCAGGAGATATAATTGTGTCGACTCCAAATTGTTGGTGAACACTCATAGTAACGATACAATTATTACGTATAAAACAGTCAGCATTGTAGCTGTAATTTTAGAATTTTGTAACGTCACGTCAAACCCACCTAAAGTGATTTGAAATACCGAAATGTGTGTTGAAAAACGAGGTTTATTTCAACAAACGTAGGGGCCTTTTTAAATCACTATCATGTAAGCTAGACTTCGAGTGTATGATATCTCTTTTCAAACGAACCAGTATTTAAAGAAAAATTCAACTCGAAAGTTACCCTGGTATCACTTAGACAACGATATGCAGATGCTCAGAAAACTACAGAATCCACTCTGTAAGCATAAAAATGTGTGTTGGTTCTTTTCAAAAATTGTTTGCAATACAAGTCAGTATTGGACTTACATGGTTTTCTGGTCGGGTTAAAACTTCCTTTAAAGCTGGGTGATTGTAACCTAAATAGATCGAAAAGAGCCCTTAGTGTACAGTGAAACGTCTAATGGATATTATCTATACCGGGAGTAGGTAGTCCTTACCTAAAGGTAACGCGGCAATGTGTTGAAAAATGTCCAAAAGGACATTTCCGTCCGCATCGACAGCATAATTCCCCTGACTTTTTTCGTAATCCATAAAGAAGTGTACGGAACTGTTTGTCTATGCAAGAAACAAATAGATATTGTCAAAGTCTTGACCAGACCAGGAAACATTGACACATTGTTGCGGAAACGTCGTTTCCTAGCCATGTTTCCCGAAGGTGGGCAAACCAGGAAACATTGTTTCAGCAAAAATCTCCGCCAGGAATCGAACCTGTAGCCCTGCGGTGCAGCGCCCTGACCACCGAACTACACCGAGAGTCCAGTCGTCAGAGCTAACCACAATGGGGAATATATTTACCTGCATTTCGTTAAGTTCTTTCAGCAATTTCTAAAGAAGAAAATAAATGTATTTATTCATTTTCCTAGTGTATAGGTTTAGGTCAGCTAACTGTTCATGTCATAGACGTACTGTAGTAGGAGAGGTGGTCAAAAATACTTGGTCAATTTCCATTTCAAATACAGCGATTTCTTACTCTTAAATTATAATTCCAAACGCTAACCGGTATTCCAGGACCTCTTTAACATGTCGGTCTCCCCAGTAAACTATTTTCGCCCGCCCCAGTCCGATTCTCCTGACGTATGTGATTTCACACAATACAGCAAGAACTACACTTTTCGCCAGGTATGAGCCAATGGGCTTACTCTTGTCAGCAAATCCAGTAAATCACATACGTCAAGAGGAGAATTGGATCCGAACCTAACCCTAACTTAACCCTAATCCTACCCTCACCTTAATCCAAATAAATTTGCAAAATATCCTTTTAGATAATATAAGATAAATATACAAAAAATAAACTTGAAAATTCTCTATTTTAGAATTGTTCCTATTGTAACATTCCGATTTACAAATGAGATGTATCGTACGAGAGATGGTAAAAGGGATCCATGCATCGTGAAGCAATCAATCCATTTAGTGGTGTCCAAGAAGTCCGTGATATTTATGCGTAGTGAAGCGTCAATCCATTTATAATCAAAGAAGTCAGTGATCAATTTATGTTCGTGGAGCATCAATCCAGTGAGCCTGAAAGGTCAGTGATATTTACCTGTGACGTAGGACCAGGGACACTAGCTGTGCCAACAGATGGTCGGGTGTATATTTCATGGCTTAAATTTACAAACGATTGCGGTTCTGACATTTCCTGTGGCTGTGCATAACCTGTGAAAACATTTGGAATATGTCTTTAAGTTTAAACTTAAACTAACTTTATTTACACTGGATAGCTCTATCTGTTCTAAACTGTTCTCCCTAGAGGTCCAGTAAGGATCATCCCTTCTTGATCCAGTGTTACTACAGGAGGAAACCTAAATTACTAAACTAACTTTATTTATACTGGATAGCTCTATCAGTCCTAAACTGTTCTCCCTAGAGGTCCAGTAAGGGCCATCCCTATTGATCCAGTGTTACTACAGGAGGAAAATTTTAACCAGAGAGTAACCTGTGGTGTTTGGTAGAGTCAATCTGGAAGCACTCTTCTCCCATGCGACCGCGATCACTGAACTGAAAGCCACATGTGCTAACCACTGCGCCACCAGCGCTGAACGCCTTTTCAATACACAAAATTTTCATATAAATTCTGACAATACAAAGAATAACAAAAAAATTGTTGTCTCGAACGGGTTTCAAACTCGCACTATACCATCCGGCTTCAACTTTCAAGACCGTCGCTTTATCAAGTATTGAGCTATTGAGCAAACAGGGATTTTTCCTGCAGAAGTTAAAATATTTCATGCCTTTTTAAAAGTATTTTAAAAAGATTGAACTCGCAACCAATTCGCGTTGGATAGCTCAATAGACAATAGGGCGAGTGACGGTCTAGAAATCCGAAGACGCTTGTTAGAATCTCGCTCGAGACGCGAAAGTATATTTTTTCTCCGCAGTGTCGGACCTTGAGAAGGAAAATATTTTTCATCTCAGTACACCTTTGAATGTCAAATTTGTTCAAAATTTGTCAAAATACCAACGGGTTGGTATCACCTCTGTGCACGACCGGGGTTAACTTCCTACAATATGTAGTTGTTTGATTATAATTTCGTCTCGGCCGCTTGTGAGAAAAGTGCTTTCATTTTGACTCTACCAAACACTGCAGGTTTTTTCCGAGTACTCCGGTTTCCTCCTTGTAGTAACTGCGAGGGATCAATAAGGGATGGACTTTTACTGCAAGGGAAGGACAGTTTGGAACTGATAGAGCTATCCAGTATAAATAACGTAAGTTTATTTTCTCAAAATCATTGAATTTCACAAGAAACCGATCACCAAATTACATACAAAATGTTCTTGCTGCTCGTAGAGGCAAAGCACTTAATGAAGCCAGTCTCCTCATCTTTAGGTAGGACATTTTGATGGTTTAAACTAAAAAATTAACACAATGGGTCAAGTATATCGAAATACGCCCTAGGTGGTTCCTCCCAAGGGTAAATATTCTAAATTTGGAGCATCTTGCTCGATAAAATTGAACGTTGAAGGGTTTTTGCAGATGGAAATTTCGAGCGAAAATTATATACATATTTTAGACCCAACCTGAAGCAGTTGCGAAAAATGCAACTATAGGCCCTCTGGGGAATCGAACCTGCGGCCCTGCTATCCCGGTGCATCGCTCTGCCCACTGAGCTACAGAGTCCAGTTATCATAGGCTAACCACGAGTTAATGTATATATATTGCCAGTGTATGGTATAAGGGTAAATGTATTTAATTTTGCGGGAACAAAGTTAAGTGGCTGTAATAAACGAGGTAATAAAGAGGTGACCGTATTAACGAGGAGGCCCTAAGATCGGTTTTCGCGAGGCAGCGCCCTAATCTTGACGTTACATGAAGTTTCTCCAGAGTTCACTCGCCCCAGTCTTTCAAACTTGTGTAATTCTCGTTTGTAAAATGAGGGGGTCATCAAAAATATATTGTATTATTGACGCGTCGAAAAGGTCAAACAAAGGTTATTACTATACTATACTAAGCGCAAAACAACTTAACTAAGGATATAGAATCACTAAAATATGCACTAAAATATACAATTTACGAAATTAGAACTTAGTAAGTTAAACCTAATGTTATCCAAGGCTTGAACTCGCGTAGTAGATGTACTCCTAAATTTTCCATCTCACAATAATACTAATTAATCCATACTCAAATAGTACTGAATGAAAATGATGCTTTTGTGCGCTCAATTTATACTCATGTAGAGGAAGTTTTATGCAAATGTGTCTACGTAAATTAACGTAATATGCGTGGTAAAAGGAAGATACATGGTTGCTTAATCATGCTGAAACCTACTTATGACCACAGAAAATTGGAACATAAAAACAGGATTTGCGTCGCAAATTAATGACGATGCTAGAAGCATGATTCCGATATTAAACTTCCCATAAAACATGACCTTGAATACGCTTTATAATACGCTTTTCAATTACATAAAGGACATAGCATACCAATTATTTAACGCCAGTGGAGGTTCTATTACCTATTCTTATAATACAATATGTAACATAAGGTTTTCACCCTTGCTCCCATATGTAACATGACGTACTGACATTGACTCAGAAACCTTGACGTCACTTTAAACATTGCGTCATTATGTTTGCATCTATATATAGCATGCCCCTATATGTAACATCACGTTACCACCTCATATGACAAGAAAATGGTCGAATTCCAGCAGTCATCAAGCCTTCTCAGTTCTGACGTCATTATGCATAAGTCTATTGTGTCCCGTGTCAGCTGGTTGATCACTGAACTGAATATATAACCAGGAGTGCTTGGAGACAGACATAAGGCAGCACTCACTTGCGATAGTAACTCCTAGTTATATAGATAATTGGGGCATTAAAAACGTCATTTTAACAAGTACTGAATACTAATGACGCGTGCTCACTAAGATCAACTGCTGAAATCAATCGCGCATGCTCAGTTATACAAATTTGGTCCCACAAGCATTAAATTAAATTTTCCTACATAATTATATTAGGGTAAAGTGGAGACCGACGGACCGACGGACAGACATGCCCTCTTATAGAGACGCGAGCACACGTCTAAAAAGATGTATATGTGCAAACTATTTGTACCAGGGTTTCCACTTTCATGGAAATTTCCATATTTTATGGCATTTTTGAAGTAAAATCAGGTGATAAATTTTTCATGGAATTGGAAAAGACATGGAAATTCTATGGAAATTTCAATTTTCAGCAAATAATACCAATTATATTGAATTGTTAAAAGTCCAAAAGAATATGCTAAATATCACGTTTAATCCTATTTTCAAGGACAAATCACGTATAATACGGCTCAAGATGTTCAGATGTTGAAACCATTGAAACATGTGTGGGATAATGTCAGGGGATAATATGGGTTATTGTGGGGTAAATTGTGATACTAGGGATAGCATTGGGAATTTATGGAATATTTGGTAAATTTATGGAAATGTTTGCTGTCATATATGGAAATTACAAATTTGAAAGTGGAAGCACTGATTTGTACTTTTTGTTCTTGAGGCGCACTAAGTCTAGAGATCAAAGTTCAGTGGTTTTGCATCCAAAATTGTTGAAGCGATTCAAGCTAGGATATTGCAAAACCTCTATCACAGCCCGCAATTGCAGGCTACAAAACCTTTTTGCCAGTTAGAACCACTGATCTGGTTATAGAACTGGTCTGACCGGTCTGACAGTGTAGAAGGAAATATATTTTGGAGGAAGTTTAGCCTCCCCGCAGGTAGCCTACGTCATTCTACGTCATAGAACCAAGTATGGTCTATGACGGATATCGTAGACTTTAATTCAGCGTCGGCCACGGACATATATAACAAATTGAGGGTTGCTTATAACAAATTGAGGGTTTCTCCTGACGAAGGGCTTTAGCTCGAAACGTCGAGATTTTGTTTATATCTTTTAGGCACACGCCAAGCAACCCTCAATTTATTATGGTCTATGACGTAGGCTACCCCGCAGGCAACTCGCCGCAGAATTATGTAATATTTCGTAGAGCGAGAGGAAGGTAAATTGCTGCCATGTCCATTGCCCGTCATTTCCAATCTCTTGACGTGTTCTGCTAAATATTTATATAAATCCGTGTTCGCTAAATATTTATATAAATTCGCGGAGACAGTCGAGCGCGACTTATTTCAATACACCATGGCAACTAGTCGTGCTATATGCAAATGATCGTGCACTTAGATAGTATAAAGACGACACATATTTAAATTTGCATAGCATGATCAGTTGCTATGTCTAACTTCGCCATTGATCACTATTTATCTAGGCGAGATGTCTCGGTAACACATATGCACAGGCGTTTGGATTTAAAGCTTGAAGTAACCAACTTAATCCATGAACATTAGGGCCCTGTTAAGGCTAAATTACAACAATTGACATTATGTTGATGTGGTGACATGCATATAGACCACTTGCCTTGTTTAAGTTTTTCTGGCAGGCAAAAGTATTTTATAGCTCCCAGCCCAGGAGAATTTCGTTGGTGTTATATTGCATGCATTGTTGAATTACAATGGAGAACATAATCTTTTGTATAATCGGAATTTACCTGCCAGTAAAATGGGTAGAACAGTGGGTCTACTAAACCTCAGCCTTACCTAACCGTAAACCTCACCCTACACCTAACTCTAAACCAAAACCTGACCCTACATTTTATATGGAAGCTATTTCGCGGTTGTGCATATATTGACAATGAGCCAGAATCTAGTATATGAAAAGATTCCTAAACCCTTAACACGCATGAATTGCTGTTAAAATGTTCAGTGTAAACGACATAGCTATAGAGGGCAACCACTGATCTTGTAGTAGACGATCAGTGACGGCAACATCAAAAGCCTTTCAATATAATATTGCGTGAGCATACATAACGGGAGAGCGGGCGGGCGAAGCTATGTAAATAATATTATGCATACATGTAGTATCCGTAGTAAAAATACAACACACTATATTTTCAACATATTAAGTTAACTCAAGCCAAATTTTTTCAGTTTCACTATGAATAGATGGTATCATATTGCTCATACGCGATGGCTCTGAGAACGAAATCGTACAACTCCGCATATGATGAGGTTGCATTCAGTGCTGACCTTTAAGGGATTTTAACCGAGCGTTCACCTTAACGTAGTTTGGTGGGGTAAGCACTAGTTGGCTGGCTATTGTCTGGTTTAAACCCACAGGTACACCATGCATTTAGCATGCCAGTATATAATATTATAAGTTATTTGGCCAAATTCATTGGTAAAGAATCGTATTAGACTGGCAAAATTATTGTATGTCATAATATTCTATAATTTCTATTCAAAGACGGTTTGTTTACCACTACGGTTACCACTACGGTTACCACACAGCGAAATTAAACAACTGTATAAGTTTGTAAACATTAAAATAAAAAATCCCTACACTTACCGAAATTTTCGAGCGACAGAAGTTGCACCTTCGAAGGAAAATCAATTTTATGGTGGCAAAGAATGTAGTCGTGTTTATATACAAACTTCGGGCAAAAACCAGCTTGACTGGCTTCGAAGCTATTGCGTTTAAAGATTGCAACGTTCGTCGTTTAAATGTTAATCTTTCTATTGGGGCATTGAGCCTTTTGTTAGGACAAACTAATTGGGAATTATATAGAAAGAATTGTGGATTATTGTCCAGTTTTAATGCTTTTTTAAAAGGTTTTATTTGGGTTTTTTCAAACCAGTTTTAATACTTGCCTATCCGAACTCGCTGAGTTCCCCGGGACAGCCATTGTCGCATCACTTGCTTTGCAGATATAAATAAAAGTCTTGTATTACAACAAATTTTGGATATATACCAAATCCTGCTTGTTGATAACTAGTCATGTGTAGTAAAAGATTTTAAACACTTCTTGTCATGCCCTTAGTTTAACTCTCTCGACGAAGGGCCTTCGGCTTCGCTCGAAAGGTCGAAGTTGTCTCTCTCTCCTTCGCAGAGGCTTGGATAAAAAAAAATTATGAAGGGATTTGTATCGAAACTGTGGCCGAGTGAAGCACCAAGATTAAAGGTACTTCGACCACATATTCGTTTTCTAGGGCAAAGGAATTTGTGGGATTTATAGTTTAACATTGATAATTTTTGTATTGTCGATTGACTAACTTTATTTATTCTGGGTAACTCTATTATCATTACTTCCCTAGAACTGTTGTTCTTAATATAGTAACCCTCGAGGTCGGGATAAAATGCCGGGGATTTAACTCTCGTAGAGTCTTCGATTTAAAAAACTGACACACGTTCGCCAGACTTTCTTCTTTGACAGCTCCCTGTAACAGCACGTATTTATATCAGAAATGACTGATCAGACGACTAGATGAAAAGTTAGACTTTGGAAAGCTATATGATCGCCTGGCAAGCCGGGCATTTTAAGTTGTTAGCTCAAGTTGTTGTACATTTTCCCCGTACAAACTGCTAAAAGCCATCACCCAGAAGTAGATCGTAAATTGTCGAGATATATTCGGAATAAGTCGTTCCAAACCCAGGCCTTTCTCCGTTTACAAAATAGAGCTGATCATGAAGATTGAGATTGAGAAGTAGATAAATTTTTGAGGTTTTTTCGTATTTTATTTGAACATTTAGAGCGATGCCTAAAGTAAAAAGAAGTAGAAAACCTCCCCCAGAAGGCTGGGAACTTATTGAGCCAACTTTGGACGAACTGGATCAAAAAATGAGAGAAGGTTTGCTATATGTTTAAAGTATAAAATGGCCTAATTTTACCAGACAGAATTTAACAGATTTTATATAGTGGGCAAAGAAGATTTTGTTTGATAAGATGTTTGTTTATAAATATGGGCCTTATGGCAGTAAGGTCATCCATCAAGAAAAACTATCTGTGCGGTACTGCTGTTTGTTTTAATACACAGATGAACTTGTGTGCGTATAGTTTGTCTTCCAGGGGCCGGTTGTTCAAAGCTCGATTAGCGCTAACCCTGGGTTAAATTTAACCCACTGTTTTGGGTTATGTATTTCTGCATGGCCGTTCTTTTAAAACTTTAGAAAATGAAACTTCTATTGATCCAGAAAAGATTTCTGGAAAAACATATTCAACTTTATAAAAAAACTGTTGGGAAGTTTGATTTGAAGATTTTCGTTAACCCAGGGTTAGGCTAACCGGCTTTTGAACAACCGGGCCCTGGCGTTGACCATCCATATATGTACAAACAAGGGTCTCAGTCCTGCCCCCTCCCCCCCACAGGGGAAGCATCCCTAATATTTTGGACATTCTGGATATAATTTAATTACATCTGTTGACTGGCTACGTCTCCCCCACTTTTTGGAATGGATTGCCGACCTTGTGTATAAATACTACAATAGACGAACTATCAGGAAAATACCAGATCTGATTTGTTCCCAGGACCATTGCCAGTATTGATCATACAATTCCAGCTTGTTCATTTGCCTAATTTGCCTGTTTTTCACACTAGAATACATCGTCTGTCAGACAAATGGTGTATCTTGACAGCTATGATTTGTCTATAATATAAAAGGGAGAAATATCCCAAACACAGCCATAAAAATTCTTAAAATCTCGGGTTTTAATGGGTCTACCACTGTATTCTCTCAACCAGACTATTTTCTGATTACCCATTAAGTTACTTGTTACTTTACTCTGTCTAACAAATACCAGACAATTTTACTTGTTAAGCGAAAGTGTTAATGGTGAATGTCACTATTTCCTTTAGCTGAACAAGACCCTCATGAAGGCAAGAGAAAAGTTGAAGCATTATGGCCAATTTTCAGGTAAAATTTCACTTACTAACAACAGCGCTAAAACAATTGACCTGCTAAAGGTACTTTATATTTTTTACTTACATTATCAAAATATGGTAACTTATAGGCATGTGAGTTATCAGAATATTTGAATTGAGTAAAAACAGGCATGAACATATTGCCATTGCCTATTAGGTGTATCATGTAAGATACTTATTTACTTTATTCAAATATTATTTTAAGGAATGTGACATAATTTTATACATTTTAGGATTCACCATCAAAGATCAAGATATATTTATGATTTATTTTATAAGAGAAAAGCCATCAGCAGAGGTCAGTAGCTGAATATCAGTTTTAAACTGTTCTAAGAGTTGCAGTGAGAGCCATCCTCTATTGCTCCAGTGAATTACTACTAGAGGAAACCAGAGTTCCATGAGAAAACCTTAAATGTTTGGTAGAGACAAACTGGAAGCTCTCTTCTCAAATGCCACTAGGCCAAACTATAATCAGACGACCACATATTGCACGAATCAAACCTCTGTCACAGAGATGAAAAACACATGCATTGAGTCACCACTGTGTCACCATAATGATCATTAAATGTTGAAATAATGTTTTAGAACTCTACGAATATTGTCTAAAAGAAGGAATAGCTGACAAAAATTTGATCGCAAAGTGGAAAAAATCTGGTTATGAAAATCTCTGTTGTTTACGCTGTATTCAAACTCGCGACACCAATTTTTGTACAAACTGTATTTGCCGAGTGCCTAAAAGCAAACTAGAGGAGGTATGAATCTACATTATCTTTTAATTTCTAGCTACATTTCTGTAAACAACCCTATTAATGCCCTCACCTTCACTTAATGATCACAAATGTCTGCCATAACAAGCAATGTACCCCAATGTTTGCTACGTTTTGTTTACTCCAATGCCAGACAATTTTCTCAAGGGGAGAGTCTTTGTTTTTAGGGTAAAGTGGTGGAATGTGTTATCTGTGGCTGTCGCGGATGTTCAGGATAGGTCCAAACCGTTATACAGTTTGTAGTTTTTCTTTTGAGCACAAAGTGATCTACAAGCAAATTTTGTGTGAAGCTATGTTTACACACTATGATTTGTAGAGTGGATTTTAGGTTTTCCAGCATGTTAATGTTGAATATAGTCAGTTGGTATTTTGTCGTCAGATGGCTTTACTGTGTTTCTTTGAAATATATAAAGTGTCAATCTGAAATTGGCCCTACAAAGTGAAATGTTGAAGACACACCTTGAGGTAACTGGACAACCAGCCTACTTATGAAATACTGATCAATGCATTATTGCTGGATGGTGCACTATTGAATGTCAATTGGTACTTGCACTGACTGTGTTCACTTGTAAAATATGATGCAGACATACTGCTAGGAAGATATATTATACATTCATTTTATTATACAAAAGGTGTTATCATTGTAATATCCCTATTTTATTATTATCATGCTATTAATACACATTTGTCAGATAACTAGTTTTGAGTAGATAAAGTTTAAGTACATCAATTATGGTTAGATATATGATTATGTTTGGCAATTATGATTACCTAGAAGCATTAAGTCAAATTTAAAATGAAACTGTAACCAAAGAATGTCTTATTGTGTTGGCCTTCAATCTGCACAGTGCACACTAATGACACTATCAATAAGCATGAGCTTGGAAAATGTCAGGGGTATTGTAACACATCACACCAAGGATCTTTCTCAAATGCAGAAATCTTCTTGCATTGTATTAAATGCTTGGTTTTTACATAACAGTTTATTGGTCTGTATAATCGTTGTTGGTTAATTGGTTTTAGCTCTTTTTCTTTGATTCATCTTCATCAACTGCTATTTCATGAACAAACCTAAAGTTTTTTGGCAATAGAAAAAAAGAATTCATTTTAGTGGCTGGTTTATATGGGGTGTATTCAGATCTTTGCAGTCACACAAGAATATTATGCCACCCTAAATAATCCACCATTTTGGGTGGCAATAATCATCACGAGAACTCCTTGCAGCAGCAATAATGCCCGAATAATTTGGCAAAAATTAATTCGGACTTTCTAAATTCTCACACAAGGGCAACAACTGCAGCCTTGTTTTGACAGCTAATTGATAGTATTTGACACAAAGTTTGTTATTAATTAGTTTTAAATATGCCTTTTCGGGGTTCGCAACGCCATCTTGCCAGGTGGGGCAAATACAATGGTAAAAACATTACCTCGTCCCAGTGGGAATACTTGTCCCTAGGGACATGCTATTGTTGCTCTATTGTGTTTGCCCCACTTGGCAAGATGGCGACCACGAACCCTGAAAAGGCGTATATTTGCCACACAAAATGGCTGATGCCAAACAAGACATAACATTATGTTTTGTGACGTCACTCGCAAGGGCTGAATCTACAGGCTGAATAGCAACGTTCCAATTTTCATTGGACAAAATATTCAGTTTGGGAAATTAATTATTCTAATTAGACAAATCATTAGACAAGATTAATATTACCCCTCATTAGAAACTAAATAATTTTATATAGAAACTCAATAATGACAATAAAAGCCTTTATATTTCTTTGTGGTGGTCAATTTTAAATATCATTATTTATAATGTGTTCTTGCATATAATAATCTTGCAAATAATGTATCCGCTGAATAATCCGCATAATTATAATTATTAGAAACTAGTGCAAAGTATGCTAAAAATTTCGATAAAATCTTACCAGTTGATTGATACAACCAATGCCAGAGCCAAAACTGTCAAAAGCAAGACATGGATGGAAAAATATATAAAGCTCAAAATTAAAACTCCTGTGAGTAATAAAACACAAAATATTACATTTACAGCAACTAAAAGCTTCGGAGTTACTCCAGGTTCAAAAATTGACTTAACTATTGCATCGAACATTGCAGAAAATCAGGATTTCTGTATTTAAGTTTATATTTATACCAGATATTAAATAACGCACGGCGTGATTCCGTGAATAAAGGTCAGCTTTCCTTAGGTACTTTTATCGTAGTGTGAGGGAAATTTTGCCCCGTAGGGAGTAAACTCGTATATTAAAAATTCAATAATGAATAAAATATGCTTCAAAAAATCGAACTTGATTTCTATTCCTACAGCAATGTGGTTTTGTGCAAAATACATGCTATTTAGTCTTGGGTAATATGGCAGTTACATATTTTCCCAGGCCTTTCGAGGTAAAATGTGGGGGGGAGAAGAAACTTTGATAAGACGGATTTACTCGTAGGGTGTAAACATCGTGGGGTACAAACCCCGTATATACGTTGAAACGGCGCTAAAACGCGGGGGATATGCCCAGGCAAGTAAAGTCACAATTTACTTCCGGATAGTTGTCAGAGGTGGCACTTTTCCAATCGTCTGAGTAATGGTCTCATCCCCGATTTCTTTGTGGCATAATTACTTAACAACATGGATGATCGAATAGAGCACAGCGATATTATACACGGAATAACACAGGACGTATTTCAGGTAAATATTGAACTATATTCCCCTTGTAAATTCGTCCGAACAATGTTTAAGACTTGTTCTAATTTGTTTCAGCGAGTTATCGATTTGGGGCCACAACTTCGCGAGTTTGTAGCCTCGGCTAAGCAATATCATAAAGCCTTACTCAGTAAGTGCAATAATATACAAACATTGTATGAATTGTTCGTTTTGTTGGTGTAAGTGTTAGTTTTAAGTCTGTTTTTCTTTGCTTTAACTCCTTTAAGGTGCTTCAGTGGCGGCGAATTCGTTTTATCAAGGCTTCACTAAAATTGCTCATTTGGCGTCTGAAACCAAGGGATCAAATAGACTTTTAGGTTAGCATCATTTATCTTATGTAATAACCCTAAATCTGACGTTTATGTTGTTGAATCGTGAGAATTTCGCGATTATTTGCTTTGCGTTTTGTTTAATTAAATATAAAATGATGCGGTAATACACATAAAATTCGAGATCTTTTTTGAAGGGTTGCAATTAAGGATTCTCTATATATTAAAGTGACCGGGTTGCGTACAAAGTACCGAAAGGCGAAAAAACCTTATGTTAATCGTCGAAGCATGTCCGTTGCTAAGCGAGAGAAGCTTAACTTTTGTGGTATTTCTATAATTGCATGCTTTCCGGCCTCACAAAAGTACGAAATTGTTGTTAATTTTGGTGTGAATAAAATATTTCTTTATCGCAACAAATATGATATTATTAAAATTATGCTGTACAAGCAAATTTTTAGTGCTTTAATAAGTTTTGTTTTGGCCTGTTTTGAAACTTTATACGTAATTAATCTCGAGAGGATTTTTTTTAGGCACAAATTAATATTAAACCAACCCCAAATTTGCGGCGTATTTTTACATGTAATTGGAAACCGAAAGGCATTAATAAATGTTTGCATAGAAGGGCGATTTTTTTATTATATTCCTAATACGATTTGACATGTGTTTCTATTGTGTTTTCGGTTTCTAATCCGCTGAAATTTGTACAAAACAATATTGCTTGTATGCTCTGTTCATTAAAAACATCTTTTAGAATGAAATTTATTATTTTAAAAAGTTTATTATTGTGGTTAACTCGAATGACACTGTGATTTTGAAATGTATATTGACAAATTGAGTGTTGAAAAAGTATCAAATTTACATTTCAAGTAGGCCATATGTTCCTAGTGATATTGTAATGTTTGTGGATTTTTGAATATGGTATTATATTTAGGCATCTAGAGCTTTTATTTTAAGAAATTAAACGAAAAATTTCGGGCATGTCTGATGTGCCAAAGTGGGCGCATTGCGACTTAATGGGTTAAGTGTGTTTTGCCAACTTTCAGTTTCATGAAGGGGCAGTTGAGTGGGACAACAGGTGGGACAGCTGACTATACTTATCATATTAAACATGCTCTTATATAGCAAAAGGAACTGAAATTATCAATTTGGCAACAAGGGCAATAATCCATTGCAAAAAGTGGGGGGACAAAGCCGGCACCAGACATGATATATTTTAGATTATATTATATTATAAATATAAAAAAAGTGGGAGATGCATCCCATGTCCCCCAGGATTTATGCCCTTGTTTGGCTCTCTAATACGGACACCTCTTCAATACTTGGTGACCACTTGACTCATTGATAGATGCTGTGGACCCGTTAAATATTAAGTCAATTTGTCAATGCATGTGTGATTCACATGTTGAATTCATGTCCCAACATACTATGAGAGGTGGGACAACCTGACCATTTATGAAAGGGGAAAATCTCGCCGAGAATACTTCTTTGAAGATCAAGTGACAATGCATCAGTGCCAGCATAATAGTGCAAAATATGATTTATGCAAAATTTATGCACTTTTTGTTGTGTTGCATGTTTATTGTTTTTGGAAGGTCTCGAGAGAGTTGACTGGTCAGAAATGGAACTGACCAGTCACCATGACTGGCCTATATGAGCCCTGCGGACACCTCTCTAACATATATATCTCTCTAACACAGACACCTGTCTAACACAGACATCTCTCTAATACGGACACCTCTCTGATACATTTACTATTTTACTACACATATTTACTTAAATCTATATTACAGACTCTCTAATACTGAAACTGTCCTGCCAGTGTCTGTATCAGAGAGGTCAGACTATACTGAAATGCCAGGTATTTTGGTAGATCTGCTGACAAGAGGATCAGATGCCAGACAAAAAAGGAAAATTTCCATGGGAACCCCTATTACATAATACAAGACACATTCCTGTATGCTTAAGGTACCTATTTTTGTATTTTCAGGTAAAGGTATTTGTGATATCATAGCAGTTCACAAACAAATTGAAAACCAGGCTAACAATGTCGTAAGTGAAGAAATTTTTTTAGAAATATTATAATTTTTTGGCATCTTGCTCGATAGAACAGAATATAAATACTTCATACTATTGTATTTAGTTAAAAGCCATCAGTCAAGATTTTGTCGTTCCTCTTGAAGACTGGATTGAAAACAACATTAGCCAAACTAAGGTAATATATTACTGTGTCTATTATTAATCTATTGTACTGTACGTAGTTTTAAACATACAATGTGCTTTATTCAGCATTTTTGTTTTTATAGAGCAAACAGAAAAGTTATCTGCAAGATGGCAAAAGTGCTTTAGAGGTACATTGATAGTTTAGTATGCGCCCAAATGTGCCCTACTTTGTTATTTTACTCTGTCTAATGCCAGACAATTTTACTTCTCAAGGGAAGGGTCTTACACATTAATGGGTTAACAAAACTATCTGCCAATGCATCTTGTTAACCCAAATTTGAGCTACAATGCACCCAAATGCTCCCTACTTTGTTATTTTACTCTGTCTAATGCCAGACGATTTTACTTCTCAAGGGAAGGGTCTTGCACATTAATGTGTTAATGAATTATTCGATGCCGTGGTGCATGCATGGTTAGCAAATCATTTAGAGCAGTTAAAGACTGCTTGTCAGTCACTTTAATCCCTTCAGGGACAGTGTGTGGTAACTGTAATATCCACATTATTTCAGCTTGTTGAAAAATCAAAATCGGACCTTACTAAAGTGCGAAAGAAAAGTCAAAGAAGCAAGACTAGTGACAAGTATGACATGAAAGAAAAACAGGTAGTTAAGAACTGGAAAACAACAATGAGCCGATAACAAATATTGTTGAGGCCAATTATTTGTAGGCCGATTATCTCAACTTATTGGCCGATTAATTGGTATCTGCCGATTATTGTAAGTAGCAAGACGGCGGTGTCTTATGTCCGATTATGGATTTATGTCTGTAAGTCTTATGGCCGATTATTTTGCCGATTATCAAACAATAATTGGCCGATTACCGATTATTTAAAAATGGCTGATTAATCGGCTTTGCCGATTATTTTCCAATTAATCGTCTCATCCCTATTGATTTCCCAAAACTGCTGAAGATATACTTTCAATCAAAATAATTGTGCATTTGTATTCCTTTTATTCAGATTATGACAGCATACGAGCAATACCAGACAAAATTAGACGAATTAAGAGTGTCCGGCTGTCATGAGGTAATTGTTATCCATGTCTTTATCAAACTATTCTCCAAACAATTGTAACCTCTTGTTTGTTTGTAGGCAATAAGAGCTCAAAGGAATGCATTTTCTTTTATTGTTGAGAAAATGTCTTGTGTTTCCAAGATGGATATTTCCCATCATGAGAAGGTAATTTGTATGGTTACAACATTTTTAGTCAAAATGCGCTGATGTTTTAATATATCAGTAAACAGCAAGTGATTAGTCTTGTTAAAAGTTAATTATTGGTCAGCAAACTACTTTCAAAAACGAAACATTGAAGTGAATGTATAAAGTAATTTGCCAAATTTTTTATGGTTTAACTTTCATCACCACGCTAGGCATTCAATCTGTTGAACTCTCGCTTACCTATCTGGGAAAATTTGGTGAAACAACCATTATCTTTGGATGTCAACGTTACATCATTGGTGAAGGTACGTACTGTATATAGAAAATTGAGATGATGCTGTCGATACTAGTCTCCTGGCTCTTGTATGGATTTGAATTGAGGAAATAATAGTTCTGCCAGGGTCAGGTCATCTGTGTATTGGCGTAAACACACCACACTCTATCTGGACTAAATAGGTACACACGCCGCTCTCTCATCTCGTCAACAAGATGTGTTCGCAACAGACTTGTTGAAAGCTTGTCAACAAGTTGTAACAATGTTGTCATTTTATCAACTTGCTGTCGAGTCTGTCGAGTCAACAACCTTGTAGCAAGTTGTCAACAAGTTGATGACAATTTGTCAACAAGCTGAGAACAAGCAGTGCGAACACATCCTGATAACAAGTTGTTGAAACAGCATTGGTATATTAGTCTGCTGCAGGTTTGTTACAACTTGTGTGTTTTTACATGTGTAGAATAGCGCGATCTATACTGGCAAGGGTCCTGCAACAAACCATGCCATGTTGGTTTTGTTGCAAAATAACAAAGTATTGCATGGGTTTGCCTGATAGTTCGTCCAATGCCGTATTTATACACGTACACAGATCACCTGTCAAGACGAACTAAGCAGAGATAGCTCGTTTTGACGGATAATCCGTCTGTCGCATTTACTGTTTACCCAAAATAATTTTCAGACATAATTATAGTTTCTTTGCCCAAGTTCGTCGAGACAAATCGTATATGATCTGTCGATGATCTATTTCAGCAACTTACAGAGAATGCTGTCTATGATAAAAGTCTGGACGAACATTTGTCAGGGCATGCTGAGCTATGTACACCAAGCCCGCCTCCTATTGATCAGAGCAAACTATTAGATAAAAGATTATCACATCAATTTACTGTTGGATCCACCCCACTCACAAAAGATAAGGAAAAGGATAAAGAAAGCGGGTATTTTGACTAATTGTGTTTAAATGCTATATGAGTATATTAAAATATTCGACAGAAGAATCGGGGATGATGAGAGGGGGTGCGATGTTGGCCATACAGTTGTGTGATTATAATTTTGCGTCAGTCGCATGTGAGAAGAGTGCTTCCAGTTTGACTCTACAAAACACCGCAAGATTTCTCCTGGAACTTTGGTTTCCTCGTGTAGTAACACTGGAACAATAAGGTACGATCCTTACTGGACCTCTAGGGAGAACAGTTTAGAACTGATAAAGCTACCCAGTGTAAATAAAGTTAGTTTAGAAATTACTAATCAGGGATTTATACAAGCGCTTTGGTCTACTGCCGTTTTTCAGAAGAAGATTGAGTTTTTTAGTTGCTGTGTAGAATATTTTCTTTTTTTTACAAATAAATATTCCCATTTGTTACAGAGGAAGATTGAGTTTCAAAACTCAATTGAATATTGAGTATTACCGGTAGTAGAAAAGTGCTTGTATAAATCCCTGCTAAGAAGCGATCGTGCACCTGCAATGATTAGATAATAGACGGGTTCAGTTTGATCAATCAGCATTATTTACATTTCCCTAGTGTGAAGGTACAAGCTATCTACGCACATGACGCTGCAGACTCCACACAATTATCTTTCGACCAGGTATACATGTGTTAAATTTTGAAGATTTGTTTTAACAAATGGAAATGGTACATAAAAATACTGTATCATTTCATTTCAGGGTGATCTAATAAAAACGTTAACGAATGTTACATCTGGATGGCAGTATGGTGAAAACACTAGAACAGGAAAGTTAGTGTTCAAATTTTATTTTTCAATCACGAATTCTCTGTAGAAGTCTATGTTATTTTACCGTGGTCCCCAAGATAGCAACCGGTGTGGCTGTGCGGCGATCTCGTACCTGGAGTATGCCTGTTTGCAGGTTAGATTCCACCATCTGCGAACGGGCATAATCTGGGTGCGAGTTTGAACAAGTTAAACACAACTTGGGTGAGGGGTTGTCCACTGGAGTTTTACCCCATGACTCATTGATCTCCTTGTCCCAATCTTCACCATCGTCTGGGTTGTCTAGATGAGAACTAAGATCATTGTGAGATTTTGGTACAATCTTGGCAAGATCTTGGAAAATCGTGGAAAGATCTTGGCAAGATTGTAACGAGATCATTTAACTTAAATGCATAGCGGTTTCTGCTGGGATAATTGTTTGATAATTGAACCAGAATTACACGAATATCGGGTAGGGCCTGGCCTTCATATTTCCGCCACTTGATATATTTTGTTCTATCTTAAACTATGTTTTCACATTTGCCTCTTGATAACTGAGTCTTCAATTTGTTTTTCACCAGGTCAGGATGGTTTCCTGTTGCGTTCACTGAAAACTTTTCAGGATCAGTTGTGGCAAGGTAATGAAACATCTTTCTAAGTAGTTCTCAGACGTTAACTTTGGGTGGCACGGGTGGCAGTTAGTGTGTCCCTGATCTCTGAGTTAAGCCTGCTATACAGCAGGTCGAAGGCAGGGATTTACTTAGGTTGGGTAACGTCAGTGTGCTTGATAAACTCATGTAAGTTGAGATTGGTTGGTTCCCCCCTGTGCTTCGAGGGTTTTTCTCCGGGTACTCCGGTTTTCCTCCCTCACTAAAAACTAACTCTCCGGCACTAACCTTCACTAACCCTCGGAACCTTTGTAAATTGGGTTGCAAAAATCTGTTAAGGCTTTCCGTCCACCTCAGAATGGTAAACATAATAAATTAAATTAAACTAAAGTTAATGTGAACATGTTCTATAAATACTAACTGATCCAATTTTGGAGAAAGTAAGCTGAGGCGGTTAATCGGAATGAATCTGTTATTTTTAAAGATCGATTACTCCGGTTTCCTTATTTTGAGATAACCGACTAACCGAAATACAGATTCAGAATTTAAAAAAACCAGTGCTGTGTGTATTGAAATAGAAATGAATGAAGGACAAGTTTTGTTAACGCCTCAAATGTATTTCAAAACTATATCCAACGTTCTAAGAGATCCGGTGACAACGAAGCCACGCGTTACGCAATCGGAACTTTACGTGGTTCTAGAGAGACTTCTCAAAGAAGCTGGGGTTTTTTTTCAATCAGACGAAGAAATGGACGATTCAAATGCATTTCCAGAACGGTCAGCAAAAAAAGAAAGTATGACCTTGGAGCGTGTTTTCTGTCATAATATTATTGTTCAAAGGACTCGGTTACTTCGGTTATTTCTTTATGGTTATTGGTTTCAGTTATTTTTCAAAACCGAGAAAGAGACTCCTGAGGTTTAATAACGAGTTTATTTTACTGCTATAGCAATACCAATCCCAGTCACACACTACCAACGTCGGGTCCAGTCCACTCACGGCCATCTGTACTTCCTAAAGTCAACGGAAGTCTACCAAACTCCGAAGGTCAAGGTGAACTGATTATCCCTGCAAGGGATTATGGGGTTCCACTGAAAGATATTGGAAAAGCAGGTACCATTTTAGTCTTGTCTATATAATTCAGTATACTTTAAGTTTTTTAAGTATCTGTCATCAAAAGTCTGTGTATTCCCTGATAAATTAAAAAAAAAGATGATATTTCCTTTTCTCAAGCAAACAACAATCACGCGGCATTAAATCGCGAGGACTCTGGCTCCTCAGGTATCCACTCAATGAATAACTCAACGTCATCTCTCGATACATCAACACAAGAGAAAGAAGAACCATATTACCCCCCACCCCCTCCTCCCCCACCACTTCCGACCTTGGAAGAAGATGTGCTGGCCGCATTTCCACCCCCTCCCCCCTTTCCACATGTGTCAGGAAGTTTTGATCAGTAAGTACAGTAGATTGATTGTATGAAGATTGTAGATTGATTGTATGAAGATTGTATATTGACAAGGACGTGGATAAGGACATGTCCACTTGATTGTCCACATCCATCTCTCCATGTCCCTGTCATTGTCATTAAACAAATCAGTCATTGTCATTAAACAAATTATTGTCCATGTCCTTGTCCACGACCCTGTCCATGACCTGTCCATGTCCTTGTCCGTGTCGATGTCCACCATGTCCTTGTCCACCATGTCCTTGTCCACCATGTCCTTGTCCACCATGTCCTTGTCCACCATGTCCTTGTCCACCATGTCCTTGTCCACCATGTCCTTGTCCACCATGTCCTTGTCCACCATGATCGACTGGTTGACCAATTGTTTGATTATTGATAAATTGATTGACCATTATCGGTACGCCCCTAACACGCGGTCTTGTGTTTTTCAGGGCTTTGTGAACTGTGGTTAAATGAAGAGCATATCGTGCAAAGATGACCTAGCAATACTTATGACGTCAGGAAAACCCCATGATGCAACATTGTTGTGTTTTGTTTACAACCTCCAGATAAGTATGACCAATGGGTAATACAATGAGAAGTATAAATGTACATAATTGTTCGTTATTTATCGATCGTGGATTGTGATTTCATTATTCATTCAACTAAGGAATTATTGAGATTTATTTGGAAAATTTATTATAAAACTGATAGACTAATATTTTCAGATATATATGTATATATAGTATAATTCAGTCTTTACTATAATAATATATACTATAATTCTCGTGTTTTTACTGAGAATTAAAAAATATTCTTCACTCTACGAAGTATAATTAACCTGGATACAAATGGAGAAACTTTATACTAAGGTTAATTTTGTGACATAAAATGTACGTAATGGGAATATATGTAAAAATGACATTGCTATACGTAATTAGCTAACGTGTGGTTATTCCCTTTGCCACTCAATTCACTCGCATATATAATTTAAATGTTTGGTCATGTTGTAGGAAGCAACTCCAAGTTAGAGGGGCACTTCGTTTTAAGACCCCTTCTATTAAAAAAGGCACTTTTCTCATTGTTTTAGCTGGAGAAAGGGGCACTTTTGAAGAAAACCAGAGGGACATGTGCTCCCCTCCTCCCCCCCCCCTCCCCGATTTCTACGCCACTATGTTTGGTTACTTTTGTACCATTATCAGAACAGTCGTGACTAGGTATGTGAGTTATCTGAAGGTATAGAATTGGGTGGTAACTGGTATAGGCATATTTTAGGCTGTGTTTATAGGTCTATTAGAAATCTGTTACCATTTTGGATGTCTATAACTAGAAGCAGGTAGCATGCTTTGTACGTAAATGCCAAATTATGTTTGAGATTTATACAGGAATATATTTTTGATTGAAATTCAAATTAAAGTAGGGTATATATATATACACATGTTGTGACAATTTTGTAATCGTTGGATTGGCCTCATTGTATGAGCGCAAGCATGCATAAGAAAGGATAAAAGGCAAAGCACAATGCGACATAAGCGCAATTAATAGCGTATATGCTGCATCAGGGGCAGAAAAATGGAAATTCAAAGTCCGTTTTGAAATAATTTTGCATAGTACGTATAATTAAAATACTCGAGCCACGTTGTATTCACTTATTCGAGCGCTCGCTTCTAGTTTTATCTTAGGCGCTTCTTAATGCATCTTTAAATTGAGTTTGAAACAACCGAATAGCCGGAAAGACAACGTATGAATTAAGAATATATAAACGGAGTATTACTTGAACTACGAAAGGAGAAAATTATTGTTTTCACCACTCGAAAATAAAAGTCATTTCCGCGCCACCGTTAAATATCCTGGTAAATATCCTCTATATACTGCATTAAGCCGGGCTTTACCATGTTAAAATAAAATATTTTTACAGAAGGCTAAATCGTCATGGTTATTTTTTCACATTAACTTTATTTAACAAAATTTTGATAAACATCTTTGGTACACGCCGATAACATTCAAGTCAAATATTATAGTTCATATTATAATAGTTCATCAAGACGAGGTAACGTTTCACTCTCGCCCAATACAGCCAGACTTGCTTTCTTGGCAAATATCTGTTTAGCAGCCTAGAAAAAACACAACATATTAAAATTATTCATTCGCTTTGACAAATGCGGGGTGTTGGTGGCATACGAAGTCCTTGTCGGTGCATGCGCTTTTCATTGTCTGTTGGACCTCAATGGAGAACAGTTTAACAGAACTGATACATGAGAGTTGTCCAGTATGAATCAAGCTTTCTAAAATTCACTTACATTGACAACATCTTCAGATGTTACTTTATCCACTGATTGAGAACACGAGTCTGGTGATGTATATGCTCCACTTTGTAAAACCTAAAATGACATCATAAAATTAATGTATGACATGCTCTAGTCTATACAAAGCCGTAAGCTGGAACGCTCTATCAGAAGTGAGTGATGTAAGATCATTTGTATAGAATATCATCTTCTAACCTGTGTGCCAATGTCTTCAATTCGGTCAACAGAGCTCTCACTTGACATCTGAATGCTGGATTTTAGTTGATTTCTATTTGCACAAAGAAACGCATATACAGTAGTTAACAGTTAACCTCAAATGTTTATTGGTGTTTCTTATTATGAAGCGAGCAAACGATGCTTAATTTTTCCATTAAACCCAAGTCATTACGTATAGTGAACACTTCAGTCACTCTGCTAACTGCCTTTCCTTTTAGAGTCGACTATACAACAGACTTGCAGCTACAAGGTTGCACTCACAACTTGTTGAATTGCAGGACGATAATAAGTTGTTGGAACAACTTGTAACCAGTCTGTTCAGTCTGTAAACAACCTTGTAGCAAGTTGTTTAAAAGCCGTTGAAAATTTATCAGTGCGAACACGTCCTGATAACACGTTTTTGAAACAGCATTGGTACAAGTCTGTTGCAAGGTTGTTCCAACTTTTGCGCGTTTTTACGTGTGTACCATGTGGTCCATTTTCCCACTTAGTGAAACCAATAGTATATTGCTGTAATATTTAGAACAATTGAACGAACTGAACATGATACATTTAATTCCTGTATAGACAAAGACAGTATATATAACAACATACTTAGCTCGTTCGACCTCTTCTTTCGAGACCTCTCCTTTGGACACTTTACCAAACTGATCCACGATAGCACGAGTTACCTGGAGGGAAGAATATTTTAGTACATAAAAGCAGTGTATGAAGTTACAATTTGCTCAAAAAATTGACCTACCTTGGCTACGTCTTGAGGACTGGCTGCCGCATAGAAACCAAACAAGCCAGAATCAGAATAGTTTATGTTCAATGTCGACCCCTGGAATTACCAGTGAAGAAGAATTACAATGCACATATATACAGTGCGCACCGGAAAAGAATAGTAAAATACGTACTATGGAAATTGTATTTGCATCATCAAATCCACAGTATTTTCATACTATTTCCATAGTAAGGATTTTGAAAAATATTGCCAGTGGCACATGATTCATGGTATGCTTTCACTTTTCATATTGCAATTTTATATTATACATTTTTATGGTCCTCAATTTGGCTTACCATAAACGGACCATCAGTGACCCCTTGTACCGCTTTATTTATCCTAAAAAACATTGTTTAAATAGGATGACATGGAAGTTTTTCGCTATTATATAGACTAGGTTATACTCTACACTCTTAAGGCTCTTTTACACTCATCGCAAAACCAACTCGCAAACTCGCTGCGAGTTCTTGCATGTAATTAAAATAAATTTGTAGCATTGTGATTGGATGAAAGTACTCGCAGCGAGCTTGCGAGTTGGTTTTTGCGGCGAGTGGAAAAGAGCCTTCACAACAAGTACTGTATTATAGCTGACATTCCCTTACCTAGATGATGTGTTATTACTACCCCACTTGATAAAAGGCGTCACACCAAGAACTCGCTGCAAGAAAAAAAAGTCCTGTTGACAAGGAAATGAAACTACAAATTTTGTACCACATTTTGTCAGTCTTGAGAAAGGTAAAATACCCTGTAAGTTAAAATATACAGTAGTACAGAGAAAGTGTATTCTTACTTGCAAAACACCAAACGCAAGGTAATTTTTGTCACTGGTACAAAAGAATCAGAAATATAATGTTAGTGGATCAGTGAACGTTGCCATGTAACTACAGAAGGAATGAGGCGGGAGGGGGCAAGCTATTCCTAGAACCTTAGTCTTAGATTTCTAAATGTTTCTGGGGAGACCCCCCTAACATATCTTACTGCTATTACAATGAAAATCATGAGCGCCGTGAAGTCATATTTTGTCCCAGGGCCCCAAATGTTTCCAGGCAGCCCTGCAGCTTGCTCGCATCCATTTATACTGTACTACATTCACAGTAAAAGTAAATGAAACAATCCAAACTAAACATACCTTGCCACTTCTGCAGCCAGAGCAACATGAACCAGACCATGGGGTTGTTCACAATGAACCTCCCCTAAAAATAGATTTTTGAAATTTATGAATAATTTGTGTGACTATAGTTTGCTACTATATAGTTTATGCCATCTTGGGCTAGAAAAATCACCATGAAACAGTACCTCCAGAATATATTGGTTTTTCATTGACTGCAGCATTTCCAGCCGGGATTGCGGAGAAATAAGACTTGCATAAACCAACCAGACTGTCATGAGGAACACCTAACAAAGAGAATTTAACCATTAAGCCGTCATGCGCCCATTTTGTAATTTTGCTCTGTCTAACACCATACAATTTTACTCGTCAAGGGGAAAGTGTTGGGTGTCAGTTGGTTAAGACAGAATTGTATATGTTTGCATACACTTGTACATTGTAAGGAATGTTCAAATGGTAATTTTATCAAATGGGTATGACCTCTGATCGGTTAAAAGACGCTTGTGATGTAATGTTTTAGGAAAAAACTAAAGAGTAACTAGCTATTTTAGATTCTTATAATCCCTTCTTTCGAGAACGTTTCTTACCTACACCGACCAGAGCCATTCTGTTACCAACAAATGAGTCTTTGACAAACTTTAACAGCTGCAAAAAGAAATCATTGTTTACAACAAACAGTATGTACTCATAGAATGCTAGATCAGATATGCTACATACTACAGGCAAACTATCCTACCATTTCAGTTGTAAATTTACTGGCTCTGTTAGGTTTGCAGTAGATTGAATTCCTTAGCCCATTTCTGAAAGTGAAGAGAGACATTGCGTTCACATTCCAAATGTGGTTTCATTGGAACACAAACACATTCTGGACGGTACCGTGCTGTAGATATGGTACAACTAAACCTCACCTATATGCAACTCTGTGTAGTTCTTCAATTAATCCTATAAGAACGACATTTATGAGTCCTGTTTGAAGGCTATACTGTACAGTATGAGTTGGACATTACATGTAATCTCAGTTGATGCTCATCAATTTAAAATAATAGACATAGTAATGTGCATATACCCTACCTATTTGTGGATTAGTCTTAGCCATAGCCAGGTCTAATTCGATGTTATCTACAATATCTTCAAGCTACAAGGATGAAATTGGATAGTTCAGTATTACTGTAATCATGGGTATGTCATTGACATTACCAAAATAGATACGGCAGTGCATTATTTTTTAGGCAAGCTGAATTGTAACAAATTACCTCCCACTGTCGAAATTCAGGAGCTCGAACCACACTTGCAAGGTACGGGATGACAAGACTCCTAATAAATTGAATTGTTTAACTGATTAATTAATTACAATATAGGACTGTTGTAATTGCAATTAATTAGTGTTTAACTGTAATTTCACACTTGTGCATACAGCAATACTTACACATTTTCTTTTAAACACTGAGCTGAATATACAAGTTGCTCTCTGGTAGACGATGCCCTGAAAAACAAATTAGAAACATGAATAAAGTTAGACCGTAAATCAGGGTTTTAGCCAGGATAAAAAATACCCTCAGCAGGGTTTTATTTTTGTTTCAGTTGTTTTTCAAAACCACCTCAGCCTAGTTCATATCAAGTACAAAGCAAAGACCGAATAATAAAAATATCTATTGATGCCTTACTCCAAATTTACGCCATTTTCTTCCATTGTTCGAGAGATATGAAACCCTGTATGATCGGATGTGGTCTAAAATAGTAGAAATGTATATCGTTAGCGCATTAATTTGTTTATTTACTTAATTAGTAACTCAGTACTGCACTACTGCTAAGCTTTACATCAGTACTACAACTTTACAATACATACCAAGAAAGCACCGGCTCTCAAAACATGTGATATGCCATTATCCTGTAAGCTCTCATATCGACTGCCAGATTTTAAAAATAATCCAATTCTTGACGTGGGACTCGCACAGTCAACTGATGCCACTTTTAGTCCATTACTTAATGTTGTCACCTAAATGTTTTAGAAATAACACAGTGCATTTTACATTGACAGACACTACATTGGGATAAAGAAGGGCCTGCATGCAACCCCAGGGCTCTCACTAGTGCCTGCAAGCAAAATTCATAACTTCAAACTGTGCCTGAGGAACAGGTTTTAAAATTCATGGCTACATGGGTAATCTTGAGATTTAATCATGTGCAGTTAGTGTTATATCTATACTGTACCTGAACATCAGATGAATACGAGACAGTTTTTGGCTTATCCGCTTCAATATCTTCAAGTGGGTCACTTAACGGTGTTACGCATACTGGAAGATGTCGAACCTAGAGAAAATTGTGGCATTGACTAACTCACTGGCGTTCGTTGTGGGTGGTGTCGTCACACTTAGCATTAGAGTTAAGTATTAAGGTTAGGATTAAGTTTTAGAAAAATAAACCAACAACGAACGCCCATGAGGTAGTCAACCCTGAAAATTGTTACCTTACTTAAATGATATGGTACAGCGATATGTTTTGCCGAACAGGTTAACCAGTTAGGCATTAATGGGTTAACCAATCTGTGCATTAACCAACTTTGTTAACCAGACAATATTAACCTATTAACTGGCAGTACCCTACCACTAACGAGTAAAATCGTCTGGCATTAGACAGAGTAAAATACTAAAGTAGGGCGCATTGCCAGCTAATGGGTTAATTCAAAGAAATACACAAGAAAAATAAATTAGCTCAAAAGATATGGCATGAGAAATTTAAATACATGTATGTAAATTGTCCTAGGTTCAAATCCTACATACACCAAATTGTGTTTTCTAATCTTTCTAAAAATTTTTATCAGTCTTTTTGCGCAATTTAAGACTTGTATTCATATAGATAAGAGTTTAACATAATTCATTAATTCTTGATATTAGTTTTTGTGCTGGGCAAAAACTCGCCATTTCCTACCTGAATTCTCGATAATTCGAGACGTGGACTTCTTGAAATCGGGCTTACAAGTCGTACAAAATTGTGCATTTCCACTCAAACTATTTCATCCACATAAAAACATAAAATATTTTCAAAAAATAGAAATTAATTTGGCTGTTTTGTACTTTGACTTGAACAGATCACAGAGGTCTAGTAGCCGATATTTTGCAGTTTTGACGGCGACTAACAACCGCAAAAAATATTCGCATCAGTCCAGTTATTTGTGAGATCAGTGTCAAAGTTACTTGTCTTAGTCCAGTTATATACAAGAGATCAGTGTTAAGAAGTTAGTTACTCGCCTCAGTTCTTAGGAATGACGCGGACCAGAGGACGTTCTAAAAACTTCGAGAAAAACATGTAAGGGAGACTTTTATAAATAGGCGGACTTGGTCGCCAATTTTCGTTTTAAAATGTCTTTAGAGGAGGCAGAACTCGATGAGAGCGGTGGGGAAGAAGACGAGGGAGAAATAATTGACTGGCAGTTGCCACTATGTTTCATGAAAAAGCGCCATCGGGAGTGTATCGAGGGTGCTCAACCACTTGCTCAAACTTGGCGAATGAAGGAAAGGGTATGTTGTACTGGTTCCTTTTGCTTTCGGTTTGGTTTTGTAGTATTTAGTGGCGTGTAAAAACACTGATATTAAGGTAGATATAACGTGGGATTACTGGTATATTATTGATCAATTGGTATTCTAGTATGAGTGTGAATAATAAATAGTTAGGTAGGTATTTTAAAGGCCTTTTGATTTTTGAATGGTTGTTTTTGGTGGTTCTTCTAAGGTGAATAATTCCATGTAAACAATTCACCTTATATACATCAAAATAGATTTTTTTTACGCCAAGACAAACAACACCATCGCATGCTGAATTCTCATTGACAAAACGATGAGATCTTCCAACAACTGCCCGAAATGCACGCCAGTGGTTGTTTTGAATCCAGCATTTAAATATATATTTACATAACAATCTCTCACTGCCTTTCATCCAGCATTTAAATATATATTCACATAACAATCTCTTGCCATCCTTTGACTAGAACACTCAAGATATTACCACTTCATCATACTATTAAGCATCATTAAAATCATTTGAAAACAAATGGGAAATGTTTTCTCACACACTCCTGGGTGTCTGATTATATAATTAGGCAGTGTAGGTTGCCTGCTTGGGCAAGTACAGGTTGGTTTCCCAGAAAGTCAGCCTATAGGTATTAGGCAAAAAGGGAAAAGTATTCTGTCAGTGTGCGCATCATTATTAACTGTGCACGTCTTGAGTTTTTTCAATATTAATCAAATAATAATTTTTGAAATAATAGTAGTTTTCATTTTAATTATTCTATGTAGACCTACAAATTTGTTGACTCTTTAATATTAAAAGCATTAAAAATCTACATTATTTACAATATCAGATCATAGTTTTTGCTTACCTCGAGGTATATCCACTACAGCCTGTTTCACGCAATAAGGAATAATAATCTCACCACTTGATGATCGCTTATTGCGTGAAACAGGCTGTAGTGGATACCTTGAGGTAAGCAAAAACTATATTTGCTCTATCTATATGATATCGAGCACTCTTCAATGGCATTTCATGAACCAAAACATGCTCTATATATGTATGATATTGTATGATATATAGTCCATTGTGAATATCAACATGTAAGCCATTCCATATTTTTTGAGATAGAGTAGATGACATGTTCATATGCATAATGGATTATATTTCTACACTGTGGTCAATACTGAGCCACCATAAAGATTTTAAAGATGAAAGGTTAGAGGTTTTATATATGTGATATATATTTCTTGTACTATTTAGATGAAAACTGTCAGCGTTGCTTTGGCTCTGTGTTTGAATATTGGTATTGATCCTCCTGATGTCGTCAAAACATCACCATGTGCTCGTATGGAGTGCTGGTTGGGTGAGTCTTATTACATGCCTTTTCAGAAGGCAATCTTCCTTGGGACTGTTCACTTTACTTAAAAGTCTTAAATACTGTACATTTCTCTTACAGTACTATTTATAATTCTCATTTTAGATCCAATGGTTATGACACCACAAAAAGCCCTAGATGAAATCGGTAGCCGTTTACAAAAGCAATATGAAAGATGGCAGCCACGGGTATAGTAATTATCTAATACAGAATGTCCTAGAATTTCTACTTATGACCAGCTTTTCACCTGTGTTGCTTTATCTAACGTTCTACCATTGTCATTCTGATGTTCACTTGGGCATGTTTGAAACTTGATTTGATCTTTTAATAGATAATCATAATTCAGATTATGTTTCGTTTTGTAATCATAATTAGATTAAGTTGACTAATTGGCTGTGAATATATAAAATCTGCCTGCGTTAGCAAATTAGCCTTGTAAATCTTTTACCGCAGGACAGTATATAAAACCCTGAAGCGCTTCACATTTGTGAAAGTTGGTTTCTACTATACCTACAGTATATTTAACCATAGAGATTTATGTAAAGGGTATAGATTCTATTTTTCACTTTGTGTCAAAGACTAGTCAGCAATAATGGGTAATATGAGATTTCTGGGTATGAATTTTAAGGCAAGATACAAGTTGAACTTAGATCCAACAGTTGATGATATCAAGAAATTATGCACCAGTCTGAGAAGGAATGCAAAGGTATGTATTGAATAAGAAAGCTGTTTTCATAAATCACACAAATGTTCTATTTATTATTCCCATTGTGCATATTACTTCAGGTATTCATTTTTTTCAAAGTATGGCATATATGTCAACTCTCAATTAAATATGTCTATTTTATCAGGAGGAAAGAGTTCTCTTTCATTACAATGGTCATGGTGTACCACGGCCAACTGCAAATGGTGAAATATGGGTTTTTAATAAGGTATTGCACAATGAATTATCATGTTGTAATGGTGCAAATGATCTATTTGAGGACAAAGACCAAGAATCCCTAGGGGGGTCTGCGGACATGCTTCCCTGGAATATTTTTGAAAAAGAGGGGTCTTTAAAATATATTTTCAACATTATCAAAAATCATGTATGTACACTACAACAAAGGGTCTGTTAATTAACTGGCTTTCTAAAAAAAAGGTCAGGGTTTGTAGTTTGTGTTATTCCTTGATTCCTGAATAATTTGATTCTGAAATTCTGACTTTCAGGGCGCTGAAATGATTTTGTGAATCTTCTTTTTCTTCTTCCTTAAATACTCCTTCCTTTTTTTTCCTAATTTAATAAATAATCTAATCTTAAAATAAAAAGTAAAAGTATAGTATAGATTTTTGTGTAAGTTGGCAAAAAAAGTGCCAGACACACGAGAAACGGGAAAAGTAACGTTAATTTAAAATGATACAACTTGCAGATTGTTACATCAAGTAACTAATAAATTTGTACCTTTCTAAAGTTTTCCTGTTATCACTCACAAATTTATGCCAATCTGAGGCCAAATTGTTGAATTTATCTTGTCTTTTCTTGAAAGTACTCCTTGAAAAATGCTATTTTACTCCTTAAAAACTCCTTAATTACTCCTTGAATTCAACTATTCAAGACCAGCACGAACCCTGGTACTGCTTCTATCATCAAGATCAGATTATCTGTTACTACAAGCTTGTGAATATTTTGTACCTGTTTTAAATGCACTAATATTGAGTCAATTTTCTTGTGTTGTATTTGACCAGTCAGTGTGATCTGATAGATATATTGTTGTTATCTTTATGTAGAGTTATACTCAGTATATTCCATTGTCTGTTTATGACTTACAAACATGGATGGGAAGTCCGTCAATATTTGTATACGACTGTTCTAGTGCAGGTATAATTGCTTCATGGCTCATCTTCATGTGCGCTCTTCTTATTTTACACTGAGTCTCACTATCAATGGCAAGGCTAATTCATAATCTGTAATATTTTGCCAGGTATAATTTTGGAAAATTTTAATCAGTTTTCAAAACAGCGTGAGAAAGAGTATGAGGTATGTAACATCTTCAATGTGTGATTCCAGTGTAACTTTGACGTTTTGAACGAAGACCCTTCATCTCAATAACTATGATTGAATAATTCAGAGTTCCGCCCACGGTGGGCGCCGAGTAGCGCCAAGCACTCATCAGCGCCACCCGGCACTCTCACCAAAGCGAACTTCTTGAAAGGTTTCAATACGAAAACCTCATTGTTCTACTTTGTAATAGATATTTTATACAAGTAATTTTGTATTTTTTTGGGGGGAATCTTTTGTGTTTAAACTGTAGTGTTAGATGAAATTTAGCACCACAATGTGCACATTATTAGTTACTGGTGATTCGGAGAAATATGCTATCCCCGAAAGCCAGAGACGTCTGATGAACAGCTCTAATCACTTTGCACTGTCTTGTGCTTCAGGCTACTTTATACTACCATGGCTGAGACCAGTCCATCAAGTTAGAAGTTGTCGGCAGGGTGGGCGGGGGTCATGCCTTCAGGGCTGCAGATACCTGGCACTGATGTGGTCCTGGGCAGAACCCTGTAACTATGGCTATATAGAAACCAGGCTTAAACTCTTTTCCAATAATTTTAATGTAAACCTTTTCAGAGATGCAATGCTCAAGGAACAAGTGCACCAATGCCATCATTCAAAGATTGTATCCAGATAGCAGCATGTCAACCTCATGAACTTCTGCCAATGCAGCCTGATCTGCCTGCTGATATTTTTACTGCATGTTTGACCACACCTATCAAGATTGCTCTCAGCTGGTAAGCTATATGTACAATGGTGTTTATTGTCATTTACTATTAGGCCCTTCTCACATTAACATGCCTTTAATGAACAGGGCTTTCAGAATCATTTTAAGTAAGCGACTGTGTTGAGAAAGTAGACGAATGAAGGAATCATTTGACTAAAATATGGGATACGTTTTGATAACATTACAAGTGTGGTCACTCCAGCTTTTTGCTTCATGTAATCAGCTAAGCCTTTTTACTGTAGGCTAATGTTCTTGTTGAAAAGGAATGTGTCATTAAAAGACGCTAATATGACAATATTTGGATGAATACGTGTTAGGAAATAGCAAAGAAATTTCTGACAAAAATTACTCCTTCACCACACACTGTATTTGTAATTGTAGCCAATTTTGGTTTTTAGATAATATTTAACCTTACGTCTGTTTATGTTATTCTCTTACCAGTGATTAAATGTTATAAATGCAATGAAAAATACAGATTTAAAAGTACACTTGTGTAGAGTAATGTTTTAAAGAAAGTAGCCGGCGGTAAGCCTCGTAACACCCGCCCGAGCTCCGGCAGTCGCCGGCTTATTTCGAAAGCCCTGAATGAATATTTGGTTTATCTATAAAAAGGTTTCTGTACCATTTTTCCTTCTAGGTTTTGTCAGCGAAACAGTGGAAAGTTGGTTGAAGGAATTAACATTGATTTGATAGAAAAGTAAGATATGTTCACTGTACTCAATAGCACTCCTGTGGGGCAGCATTGAACTGCATTGTAATACACAATATTTATTATCTATTCGTTTTGAATGAATGAACGAACAACTTTATTTAACGAGGGTTGACACTATTTACTGCTTTGTAAGTGCTTTTTTAATGCCAGTTTAAAAGAAACAAGCGTTTCTTTTTACGAATTGTTATGGGAATGGAGTTCCATAGTCTTAGTCCATTTACTTGAAAAGTTCTTCCGCTTTCGGTCTCTCGACAATAGCGTGGACACACAAGATTGATGTTACTGTATCGAGTAGCTCTGTCGTGTTTATCTGAATTTCTAGTTAAGAGTGTATTTATATAGTTAGGTGTATTTGTATCTTTAACTCGCTTATATATTAAACAACATTTCTTTAATTTTATTTCGTCTGGCAGAGGTAGCCAATTAAGAGTCTCGAATAACTTTGTACTTCTCGTTTTCAAATCTGCATTAAGTATGATTCGCGCAGCTCGTTTCTGCAGTCTATATATAGTCACAGATTAAGGATATACCAGAAGTGTAACTTCATAGGGCTTTCGTGTCCTCAAATTTCCCCAAATGGCGCTTGCTATGAACATGGCGGCGTAAAAAACACGAACGTTTTTTTTCTTTCGTGGCCTTTTTAGATCGAAATTTTTGGATAAAACAGTTAAGAGCATCATTGTTAAATGTTTGAGCTGGTTGAAAGCAATTAAGAAGTGAGAAAAGACGAATTGTCGGCTTTGTCGCGCGCTTGCTAGGAACATGGCGGCCGTGGAACAACTTTTTACCTGAAGTTACACATCTGTATATATTTCATCTGTGATATAGTATTATATACACGATCTTTATTCTCCTTGGATGTTGAGCTCCATATACAACATCCACATAACATTACTGGTTTTATAACATTTTAAAGAGTCTTCAGACTTCAACATTATGTTCTTCATTACTCATTAGGATTCCGGGAAGATTGAATGACCGTCGAACACCACTGGGTGAACTGAACTGGATATTTACCGCGGTTACTGACACAATTGCTTGGAATGTTTTACCTAGAGGTATAGCAAATGGCATGAATAATTCATGAACGGTTGGTGTGCATAATAAAACGGTTGGTGTGCATAATAAAACGGTTGGTGTGCATCCTGGCGTGAAATGAAGTGCTAAAACGGTTTTGAAATGTAGAGAAAAGCAAAATATTAAATTACACTCAGCTAGACTTTTCTCCCAAGAGATCCAGTAAGGTTGTCCCTATTGGTCCAGTGTTACTTCAGGAAAAACACAGAGTAAACCAATGGTGTTTATCAAGTTACCCAACCTGAGTAAATCTGTGCCCTCGACCTGCTGTATAGCAGGCTTAACTCAGAGGTAAGGGGCAGCGCGCTACCATCTGCCACCCGTGCAAATCGTTGAAGACTCTTTACAAAGTCATAGTCAAAGTCAAAATTTCCATGTTCTGTTCCTCAGCTTTGATGTTGGTGGAAGAACAACCTAAGATGCGCCTCCCTAAACAGCCACGATCCACTCCTGTGTACATTTGACTATTCACTGCTTATGTTCGTTTCTTTCAGAGTTGTTTCAAAAGCTTTTCCGTCAAGATTTATTGGTCGCTAGTTTATTCCGTAACTTCCTTCTGGCAGAACGAATTATGAGGTCCTATAACTGTATTCCCATGTCATGTCCACACTTGCCTCCCACCTACCAACATCCCATGTGGTAAGTAGAGTCGTTCTAAGGTAGGTTGTTGCAGAGATCGAAGTCCGAGATCCTTAGTGTAGTTTCAGGACCGTATCTATGCCATTATCCATTTGACCATCAGACTTCTTATAAATCATCCCCCAGAAGGTCAAGTGTAAAATATTTGCTGTGAGTTTTGGAAACGTTGGTCCTTAGATAATGGTATCTTATGATTCCTATATTAATTTCAGGTATGCATGGGACCTCGCTGTAGACACGTGTTTATCTCAGCTTCATAACGTTGTGAATAAAGACAAGCAGTTTCAGGTAAAACCATTGGCCTAAAGGTAAAACTTGGTGACACGATCTACAGTACTGCCATTGCTATATATTATCCTATTTAGTATACTTATATACCTGCTAAGTTTTATGTTTAACTAAAATTTTGTAAAGTATTTTGAACAAAAACTTTGTTACAGTGATGTTAACATGTTTGTTTCGATCTTCCAACAGAATAGTTTGTTTTTCTCGCAACAACTGACGGCATTTCAAGTGTGGTTGGCCATGGGCAGGAAGGAACGAAGTCCACCGGAACAGCTGCCTATTGTACTTCAGGTAAATGTGGTTTTAAAGAAAGATTTTACTGAGGAAGGCTAATTATATGTACTGTATAGCAATAGTAACAGTTAGCCATGACAATAATAACAATAGACAATGAGCAGATTGAGTCCTCACAAATGCAAAATATCGCAAATGTACATCTACATTCAACCCTCGTTATGGATAAAATGTTCTGTTCGTTTATAACTAGGTTCTTCTCAGTCAAGTTCATAGACTACGAGCGTTGGATCTTCTTGGAAGATTTTTAGATCTTGGGCCTTGGGCTGTTCATTTAGTAAGTTAAAGATTGCAAGGCTGATTAGCATAAATTACGCTAAAGTGATTAGCATTCATTACGCGCACTGGGTGGATTAGAATAAGTTACGCACAAGGTTGATTAATTAACGTAAATTACTCACAAGGTTGATTACTATAAATTTCGCAGAAAGTTGATTTGCATAAAGTACACATGCATGAAGTTAATTAGCATATAGTACGCACAAAGTTGATTAGCATAAATTAAGGTCATTAGCATAAAATACGCACAAAGTTGATTTGCATAAATTACACACATGGTCGATTAGCATAAATATCGTACAAAGCTGATTAGCATAAATTACGCACAATGTTAATTAGCATATATAACGGTCAATATTAGAATGTATATCAAGAGTAGTAGTAATTGATAACCTAGCATATATTCACTCGTTATATAATATATATGTTCTTTTTTCTAGGCTCTTTCTGTTGGTATATTTCCTTACGTTTTAAAACTTTTACAAAGCTGTGCAAGAGAGTTGCGTCCGTTACTGGTTTTTATCTGGGCAAAAATTTTAGCTGTAGATAATGTAAGATACTATTTTTAAGGAGATTTGAAGTTTTTGTTTGTCTACTTGTTTACCTCTATGTCTGTATGTAATATATCATACACGAGAAGGAGTTTATTATAGTGATTTGAAACACCGAAAAGTGTGTTGAAAAACAAGGCGCTAGCCGAGTTTTTTTAACATACTTTGAGGTGTTTTTAAATCACTATAATAAACGACTTCGAGTGTATGATATAGCTTCTCAAACAAACCAGTATTTAAAGAGAAATTCAACGCGAAAGTTGAGTTAATTTATGGGTGTTTATCACCGTGGTATCAAGACAACGATACGGTGGTGATTTCCTTTGTGTTTTGCTCATGAATTATTAATGAGTTTGAGAAATATATTTGAATGATGTCTTTGTTTTTCTCTCTAGTCATGTCAAGCAGATTTAGTCAAAGACAATGGCCATCGTTATTTTTTGTCAGTTTTAGCTGATCCTTATATGCCGGTAAGATGTTGTCAATGTCTGGCGCAGTGGTTAGTGAATGTGCCTTTCACCTCTGACCAGGGCTTGATTCCTGCAATATGTTGTCTGAATGTAATCCCGCTTTCCTCCTGTTTAAACTGGCCAATATGTGATGGCTTTTACTGGGCCTCTGCGTAGAGCTATGTGAACATAACCGACTGATCTATCCAGGATAAGTAGAATTAGTTTAGTATAGTGCCAACTTAGACTATTTAGTCATCATTTGTGGTTTTGCTTTGGATACTGTATTGTGGAAAGTCCTTGATTGCCTTTGGTGCGTGTAGTGCGTGGTTGGTGCGTGTTTCCCAGAAATATTTTTGGATCTGAACTTTTGCAGAAAGTTTTTCAGAAATTTCTGAATGTTAATAATGAACTGATGAGTAATAACAAAATTAAAGTGTGCTCTAATCTAGACTAGCAATTGTAATGCATTTTGTATTCACTATATCAAAATGAACACCACTGAATATCCAGAAACAACACTCCAATCAGTCCAATGTCAAAATCAATCAATGATCATTGAACGTCTTTAATTATTAATTTTGAGTCTGAAACCCAGGTTCCCAGAAAGAAAAAAAACATATTCCACCTCTGCACCCCTGAATGAAAACGACGAAGATTCGTTCCTAGCCACGGTGTTCACAAACCTATTTTTCCTAAATTTTTAGCCAGAACACAGGACAATGGCTGCTTTTATATTGGCAACGATAGTCAAAGATTACCCTGAAGGACAGGTAGTTTTTAAACCCTTATTGTTAGAAATTGCCTTGAAAATGATCACATTATGCATGACGCATGTCATACCAATATGAATAACGGTAGCTAGAAACGGTTGATGTTCAATGAAGCATGTTTTGTTGGTGGGTTACAGCATATGTTTTCAGTAAGCATTAAGGGGCACCAGATAGCAATCAACTTCAGAAATGTTGACACTTATAGGACCGAGTAAGTGCACGGAAGTGCTCGGGGTCGAGGGGTCATCTTGTCAGAAAAATTTTTGAAAAATAAGATTACCTAGATGGTCAAAAAGGCCCATCAATGGTCCGATATTATATTTTTGTTTGATAAATGCCCTGTCAAATCCAAATTTTTGATTTGATATGGGAATTGGCACACCTCCGGCGCCCCCCTTGGCTAAGCATAAGATGGCCTAGCTGGTCAAAAAGGCCCATCAATGGCCCGATATTATATTTTTGTTTGATAAATGCCCTGTCAAATCCAAAATTTGGATTTGATATGGGAATTGGCACACCCCCTGCACCCCTCCAATAAATCCATCCCTGGCTTAGTGTGTGACCCGCATGAACCTTGAGGGCTAAATCTGACCCCAGTCTGACGACTCTGCTGGTGTAATAACTGTTATAATTCATCCCTCTTCAGGAGGCATGTTTGCAAGGCAATCTGATCGCAATATGTCTGGAACAGCTCAGTGACCCACATCCTCTGTTACGTCAATGGCTTGCCTTGTGTCTTGCAAGAACGTGGACGAAATACAGTCGTGCTAAATGGTGCGGTGTTCGAGACTCAGCTCATGACAAACTTCAGCTTTTGAGCCATGATCCACTCCCTGAGGTATGCTATTTCAAGTTTTACCATTACGCTCTGATCTGGAAATATAACTGGAGTGATGGGAGTATTTGTTTGCGTTTGAGTATTGCCATACTTAATCTAAGAGCCATGCTTGCGAGTTGTAAAATATTTTTGTTCTGGGTCATTGTCCATTGTGTAGGGTCATGATTGAAAAATCTTTTGTGCCACTACATTTTCAGTGGCGTAGCTACACGGGGGACTGGTGGGATGAGTCCCCCTTTCCGTCAAACGTTCATTTTAGGACCTCCTTCGAGTAAATTTGGTGTTGAAAGGGGATGTGTGTACAATATTAGGAACAGCTTATCTTTAGCTATCTATCGATTGATATGACTCAGAAGTACATTTCGCTGTGAAAAGAAACTTCTTGGTGTAAAGGAAATCTGAAAGGGTTCATAAAAAATATTTAAGGTCCCTTGCCACTTTGCTATGTCTAAGTTATTACGTCGGAACCTGGCGAGCAGGGGGTATTGGAAGTTTCCCATCCCTTCTCTTGTAAAATGCAGTCATTGTTATGCATTGCAATGTCTTCATATCAACTACATGTCTATGTGAACTTGTGTGAAAACTTGTTGTAACTAATGATAATATAATCTTGTTAAATGTCAGGTTCGTGCAGCAGCCGTGTTTGCACTGGGTCAATTTGTTGGCAATACCGCGGAAAGAACTGACTTAGCAAATCAAGTTGATTTTGGCGTGTCTATGATGCTTACCAATTTGGCTTATGACGGCAGTCCTATTGTCAGAGAGGTAAGAAAGTTTGTGCCCTCTTGTAATTACAATAAACTAAACTAACCTTATTTATACTGGATAGCTGTATCAGTTCTAAACTGTTCTCCCCAGAGGTCCAGAAAGGCCCATCCTATCCGCCGTCTTGGATTTTTGTGGATATGCATGTTACGTCACAAGCAGGGTCACGCAAGTATATACTACAAAATTATACTTCGGTCAATATTTCAAATACCAAATTGACTGACAGCTTTTTAAACTACTAATTGCTATTTGGTCACCTGGGAGTAGTTTTATATGGCTAACCCTGCTTGTGACGTCACTAAAACCACCGTTAATGAGATAAAAAATTCATCCAAGATGGCGGACATCTCATTGTTTCAGTCAAAATATTTCATGAATTAAAGGTATGTTTACACGCTGTGATTTGTCGGGTCGATTTCAGGTGCACGTTAATGATATTTGAAAAATACGTAGCATACGTCATCTGTCATCAACTGAAAATATTCGTCATTAACATTCAGCAAAACCTGAAATCGGCCCGACAAATCGTAAGGGAGATTTATATATGATTTTAAAAGTTCTTTCAAATGAGATAAATTGCCATATCCCTTTAAACGATAAATTTTCATGAAATGTTTATATAGGAAGTCGTGAGAGCACTGTATGGTTTAGTATCACAATTTGAAGGCAATTTTGGTGTGGTAGCCATTCAGTTCCTGGAGGAAGAAGATCGCTTGCGTGAGACTCAACCTCAGCCCGCGATGACCTCAACTGGATGGATAGTTCTTACGCCTGGTGTTCTTGTGCCTCCGAACATCGCTCTCGTTTCTCCACAAACAAAGTCAAAGCGAATTAAGTCCCGTGGTTCAGTTCCAAATCTTACGTCATTGGCCGGGCCGACGGCTATTACACCACGTAAGAATAAGTTAAATTGTTACTCAAATTGATAACGAATTGAATTGAAGCTCGGTGCCAGAAGACATGCACTATAAACAACTGTATAACCAACAATCCATTGATTTGTTTATATTTAGAGGTTGCAACTTCGCCAGTTTTAAGCAGCAGCAGTGGAAGTAGTGTTTCTGATTCAGCGCAACATGGTGGAGTGAGACGAGCTGTGTCACATCCTCCATCCACTTCACCACAGTCCAATGTTTACTCCGCTGTATGGAGGGTAAGTTGTTTGGTCTACACCAATTTACTTTTTAGGTGAAGTAAAGGTCAGTGGCTGTTGTACGTGGTTAATAACTTAATAGAATACAAAATTTGGAAACTTGGTGGAAATATTCGGATGTAACACTCGTCATCTATGTTAGTCAATGTTTACGCTAAAATTTGGTCCTCCCTTGCGGCCTTGCCGCGTGTGTATTGTATTTTTTCCAAGTCAACCAATAGTACACACGTAAAAAGCTCACATTTCTCAACAAGATGTGTTCGCAACAGACTTGTAGCAAGCTTGTCAAAAAGTTGTAGCATTGTTGTAATTTGATCAAGTTGCAACAAGGTTGTCACTCGCAGCACGTTGAATCGCAGCACGATAAGGGACGGACCACTAGAAAAGTGATGGGGAGGGGATTTTCGGAGACGCAATAATTTTTTTTGTACACCTATAAAAGTAATTTATTTTTTTTGAGTCGATGGCTGGAAATATATATTTTTTTAAGTGAAAGTTACACCCATCTTCCTTGGGCATTTGTTTTACACTATAACTACCTGCGCAGATTTTTGATTTTTTTTCTGGGAATTTTTTTTTGCTTTTGCTCCACCCTCCCCCCCAATCACTTTTCCAATGGTCCGTCCCTAACAAGTTGTTGGAACAACTTGTAACAAGCCTGTTGAGTCAACAACCTTGTAGCAAGTTGTCAACAAGCCGTTTACAAATTATCAACAAACTTGGAACAAGCAGTGCGAACACATCCTGATAACAAGTTGTTGAAACAGCATTGGTACAAGTCTGCTGCAGGTTTGTTACAACTTTTTACGTGTGATAATGTTTAACGTAACCGATTGTTCACGTTACGGATGGTCAGTTAGTTAGGTGAGAATACGACACGCATGTGACAAAGACGGGCCAGAGTTTTGCGTAAACCTAACTAGTTTATTACACCAGGGACTTAGGGATTGATCTTGATCATAAATATATATTTTTAGACTCTTCTCATTTTGTCATCGGACCCAGCTCCGTCAGTTGCAAATCTTGCCAATAAAATTACCAATATCATCACATTGAAGGTAAGTCTAACTCTCAGTGAACAAACGAATTCATGTCGAATATACGTTCCATGTGTTCAGGATTTTTCTCCTGACCATTTTGTACTTACAGCTTGTAATGTAGGACTTTAAAGTAAAATATAAACAACAACGTATGGATATTTATTCATTTTTAGGCGTCCGTCAACCGTCATCCTCGCCGTTCAAGTTCATCTGCCGCGGAATCTTCGTCAGCTCAAAGTGCATTTCACACAAAATCTGAGTAAGAATTTATTATGTGTTTGCTCGACCTTATCTATACTGGATCTCTCTATCAGTTTTAAACTGTTCTTTAAAGGCTATATTGTTCCAGTGTTTATGCAGGAGGAAACCTAAACTAAACAAACTTCAATTATATTGCCGTTTTGTCTCAATTGTTCTCTTAGAGGTCCAGTAAGGGACATCTCTTATTGGTCTAGTATGACTACATTAGGAAACATGTGGCGTGTGCAGAGTCAAACTGTATATAGAAAACGACAAGATGTTTTTTTTCTGCCTCTCACTCGATTGAAATTAAGGTAGAAGGTTTAGGTGGTGGATATTTCGAGTGAAATAACATCACTTGGTTAACGCTTGGCAACTGGACTCTGTAGCTCAATGGTCAGAGCGCTGCACCGTAATCGCAGAGCCGCAGTTCGATTCCTGTCGGAGGACTTAGAGTTGCATTTTTCGCAGCCGTTCCCGTTCAGGTCTAAAATATTGTATATGTTATTTCACTCGAAATATCCACCACCTAAACCTTCTACCTTATATAGAAAACCTGTTGTGTTTGGTAGAGCCCACTGGCGGACACTTCGCGAAATATTAGGGGTGCAAACTTAGGTTGCAAACGTATAACCACCCTTTTGTTGCTGCAAATATCAGTTCTTAAAACCTTTTTGACTTACATTTCATGCAAATTTAGTTAAATTATAGCCTATCAAGGCTTTCGTGGTTGTAAAATCATTGATACAGCTTTGTTACACAGTTAATCAGCTATCATTCATTCAAAGGCTTTGATAAATTATTGGCGGGGGGGGGGGGGGGCGGCGGTTGCCCCCCCTCCCCCCCCCTAGTGTCCGCCACTGGTGGAGCCAAACTGGGGGTATATCCTCACGTTTCGCGCACAATAGAGTTAGGGATTGGGATCAGGATCAAAGATAAATATATTCGTACGCGAACTGGAAGCACTCTCACGCAGACGAAATTACTATCCGACAACTTCATATTACAGGAATCAAACCACAGTCACAGAGGTGAAATGCACATACAATGACCACTGCACCACCAAGGTTATAAGAACTTGAGGGAGGACACCTTTGCCCCTCCACGCACACACATCCAATATCAATACTTACAATTTCAATAATATAGCTATTTATTAATCATCGTTGTCAAAAGCATAACAAATGTTTACTTTTTCTCACTAGACCCGCTGCTGTAAATCCAATGCAAGATGTTTCAAGTTTGGTAGGGGCGAAAACTGCGGAAAAACTCCCCCCACCCACGCCATCACAAAAACCAAGTGCCACTGGTCTGCTACACTTCCCACATTCCTATGCATTTGGCGCAAAGAGACGAATGTTCGACAAAGGACCGGATGTATGTTTAATACAAGTACTAAAGCAACATAAACTGAATTAACTTTATTTAAACTGGATAGCCTTTATCAGTTCTATAAAGCTGTTCTCCCTAGAGGTCCAGTGTTACTACAGAAGGACAAGTAAACTAACTTGATGTGTGCTGGATAACTATACGAGTTTGATTCCACGTTAAATGTTTCTACTATTTGTCTAATATTTTCACAGCAGGAAACCTAAACTAAACTTCGACGTTTCGAGCGAAGGCCCTTCGTCTGGAAGTTAGTAGGGAAGCTAAACTAAACTAAACTAAACTAAACTAAACTAAACTAAACTAAGCTAAGCTAAGCTAAAGAAGCGAGCTAGGCTAAACTAAACTAAATGTATTTATACTGGATGCCTCTATCAGTTCTAGTATCAGTTCTATCTCAACTGTCTTCTTTAGATGTTCAGTGTGAAATATTTCGTATTTTTTCTCTAGTTACCAGAAAGTGACGAGCAGTCAGACGAGAGTGAGGAAGAAGGGACTCATTCTCCAGCCGCTTTTGTTGAGACCAAATTTTGTGATTGGTGCTGTAGTTATTTTGCTCAGTCCGTTACCAAGGTAAGAAGTTTGAAATCCCTGAGAATAATTTTAGAATTTTTGTAAACAAAGTGTTTAAATTTCCATCTTAACTTTTCTTGTTATAGACACCGTCATAACGTGTTATTTTGTTAAGCTAATTCTTATAGAAAGTGCAAAACACTAGTCTGACTATAGTTGTTTAAAATTCTTATGCAACTCTCATGACCGATCAAACGAGCAAAACTCTCATCAACTATCATCCTCGTTTGACCGGGGCTTAAGTAATTAATTACTTGACTCATCAATTTATTGTTTAATTGATACGTTTCAGCCACCTGATGAGCACGATCCATTCAGTGAAGTACATCTTGAACGTGAAAACAGGTTCACAAGAAATGCTCGAGTCAGATTCGAGGCTGAAAAACAACAGAAAGGTAGCGATGGCAAAAAGCAAAATAGTTGCTCTTTGTATGTACAGTAACATTCTTATGCATTCGTTTACAGAGCCAGACATAAAGGACTGGCTCTACTAGACAAGATTCGGCAAAATTTAATGTGATTTTGAACTTCGTTATAGAAAATAATATTATAGTCGCACAAAAGCCATTTATGCTATTTGCCTAAGCGAGCAAGCCCTAGATGTAAGCCTACCAGTTCCTATGGGGCTTATAATTTTATAAAACTCTTCAGCTACTGTAGAGCATAGTTTTTGTTTCTTTAGACTTTAATCGTCTTGATGATCAGATATTTATCAACAGAAATCCATCACCTCCCGGTGTACTCCGATTTAACCCTTACGAACCCCACCTTGCTGTTGCCGACAGATCTGGAGTAAAGTAAGTGAATGCAATGATTGTTGAAATTCATGGTACAAACTCGACAGTGTATTGGGGAGGCGTGGGGGGGGGGGTGTTTAGGATACCAACATCTTACCAGCGTGTTTTTCAAGTAGTTGAATCCCCTTAAACCAACTTAGGGAAACTCAACTATTGTATCATATTTGCACTAGTGATGATGCGGGCTTACAAAACAATGGTAAACGGTGGTAATATCCTTTCTTGCTTTTTGTAGTATTTGGAATTTTGAAACTGGAACACGGCTCAATCATTTCGAAAATGGCAATCCAAAGCCAACTCGAATTACTGCCATGGAACTTCTAAACTCGCATGATCTGCCTTTGTTACTCACTGGCTCAAGTACGTCGAAAATATATTTTTAGTTGAATCTAATATTTACAATGACCCGATTTGCACTAGAGATGAATCACCCATCAAGACACATCATCCGTTTGACGTGTCACCCGTCTTAGTGTGACACAAGACGAACTATCCAGATGTACTATCTGATATAGCAAGATCTGTACTGCAAATGGATCGTCCAAGTCAGCCCAATCTTTTTGTCTTAATTATGTATTTTCCTTCTATACCTACCCTAGATGACGGTGGTGTCCGTATTTGGAGGAATTACACCCAAGGTGAACCTGAACTGGTAACAGCTTGGCAAGCTCTCTCGAGTCTATTGCCTTCAACACGAGGTAAGGATGATTTTAAGAAGTTTCCATTTGATTATTGTGGCATGGGGGCATTCTACGCTTACACATCATACATTAATATACGTTCTGACTTGTGGGACGATGTAGGCCTACCCAGTGAGGAATAATTTCACAATCGAACCTTGGGTTCGATTCCTGACTGAGGCATTAAGAAATAAACTTTTCAGCGAGTGATTTGAGTTAATTTGGACACCACAAGCTATCATTCAAACTTTGTTTCACAGGCAATGGATCAGGCTTAGTTGTGAACTGGGAACAACAGACAGGTTGGCTGATGGCGTCAGGAGATGTCAGGCATATCCGTGTTTGGGACACTCAGAGAGAAATGAAACTACAGGTGAAGCTAAGACTTGATCAAACTTCATCCAGTCCTAAGACTTTATCAAACTTAATTTAGTCCTAAGGCTAAATGAAAATTGTACTCGACCAGGTGACCAATATAAAAAAATATGATTGGCTAATATCCTCATGAATTCTTGATGAGTATAAGATAACTAGGAAATGTGGAAAAACCTGCACTACATAATTTTGTTCATATTTCAGGATATTCCAACGGGAGCAGAAAGCTGTGTGACCAGTCTTGTGTCTGATTATGTTGGTCGTTCGTTGTTGGTAGTAGGTTGTGGTGATGGTTCTGTTCGACTGTTTGACAGAAGGTTACCACCAAACGACAGTCGAGTGATGACCATGAGGGAACATCAGAGTTGGGTGGTTAATGTGGTGTTGGAGAAAAGTACATCTGAGAGTATTGTATCTGCCAGGTAGGTTAATAGATAATAGTTAACACATGTGTGGTTGCCCAATTCACCCGAGTGAATTGCTCGTGCTACAAGCGCTGGACAGCTGTGCCTAAGGGTTAGGACAGGCGCTTTTCTAATTCAGAAGAGTTCTATTCAAGCCTGTTTGGAAAAACTGCCCACCAACAGACCAACCAACCAACCTAAAAGACCAACAGTTTAAATGACCAGTCTAAGGACTCACTGACTCTCTAATTCACTGGCGAACCAATTGATGGACCGACTTACCCATCTACCGTCCGACTGACCGAACAACTGACTGGTTGGCTGCCTGTCTGTCTGCCCGACCGAACGTCCGACGTACTGGTTGGCTGATTTTCCAAAAATATTTTTCTCTTCCTAGTGTGGATGGAATGGTGAAATTTTGGGATCCGCGTTTTAGTGAATCTGTCCGTAACCTGGAGACGGTTGTCGGTAAGATGACGTCATTTGAATTCCACAATGCTGCCAGAGTTATAGCAAGGTGAGTCTCGTTTTATGCTGTACATAACTTTGAACTGCCAAGTCTAAAATAAAATGACAGACGAAATTCTACTTGTTTCATTTCATTTCATTTCATTTGCTTACTAGAGTTAATAGTCAAGTAGGACAGTTTAGTAAGGCAAATTCAAGTGCAAGAAAATTAACATTCATTTCTTTCATAGCTGAGTACTAGCAGGACCATTTTGGCAGTTCAAAAATAGAAATTGCAGGCCATAATTTATTTGACCTGCCAAAACGAAAATTCTATTTCGAACCCTAAGATAACAACATATTGCAGGAATCGAGGTTAAACGGAGGTTTGGTCTAAAATGTTCAAATATTAAAATTTCTGCTAAAACTTCTCTGACTTTCCTGTATGAATAGAAGTCAGTGATGGTTTTTAAACATTGTTCTTTTTTGTTTAGTGGTTCAGCCAATCAAATGGTCAAAGTGATCAAAGTGAAAGAAAAGGATTCGGACTGCATCAGTACCATCCGACACCATGATGGATTTATGGGTCAAAGAATAGGACCTGTTAATTCGATGAGTTTTCATCCGCATAGGGTAAGTATATGAAAGTTTACATTACATAGTTCGAACCCCCCCCCTTTCTTAAGGGGGGATAAACCTTCTCAAAAAAGACATAAAAATTGTAGAACAAGCGGGTTTTTTCTCCTAAAAATAAATGTTGAGTTCATGTTGATTATTTTGTTGATGGAAGTTTCTTTGGATATTACACAACCTTAATATTAATTCTGCACCATTTGCAGATGTCAACCTGTCACATTTTGCTCTCTGAAAAAAGTTGTTGTAAAAGGGGGGGGATGAAAGTTTTAAAAAAGGGGGGATATTGGTAAAGGGGGATATTTAAAAAGGGGGGGGGGATAAAACCCCTTTCCGAACTATGCATTAGTATTGCCAATTGTATTAAACATTTGTTCCTTATTAAGGCCATGTTACACGAGGCAATTTTATTTTTTACTGCATCTTGAAACGCAATTTCGGACACAGAGCGATTTTAGGTAGAAAAGCATATTCGCAGAGAAATTGTGAGCATCAATCTCGTTTTACTTTGCCGTTATTTTTCTTACTAAACATGCCCAGAAAGCAACATAGAAATGAACCAGAATAATAATATCGCTTATCGACGGAGTGAAACGATGGCCATTTTCACCGTTTTTCTGTGCGTACATTTTCTGTGTAGAAATTGCGTTGTAAGTTGCAGCAAAAATTGTCCCCAACCTCATACCCAGGCTCTTCCCTGGGTACGAGTATTATCTCCACAAGAGATAAGAGCCTGGAAACGAGGTTGAATTGTCCCGTGCGACATGGCCTTAAAACGGTTATGTTTGGCTGGCGTCAACTTCAAGTCAACTTTCGTGTTCAATTTATTTTTAAATACTGTTAAATATACCCGAAGTCGTTCGTTGCTTCATGTTATAAATTATACCGGAAAAAGTAATTTACTGTAGTGATATGAACAAGTCTCATTAGCATCATTATTTTTTCACCAGGTGCACTTGGCAGTTGGCTGCGCTGACTCGATCATTTCTATTTACTCAACCGAGAAGAAAAGATGACATGTTCCTCGTTTCCCTGTGAGCTGAAGAATATTGCAAGTACTTTTATAGCGGTGAATTTAGTGTTGAAGGTATAATTAGCATAATATACGCGTTGGGTCGTTAGTAAGAACATATATAGGGTCAAATATGAGGGAACTTGTGGTGCAAATGGGCAGTTCCAACAAGTATATAATAGGTGTTAGGGTGTCTAAATATTGATCTTACCACAACCTTGTACTTGGAGTACTTTTCCTATGAAAAAATATTCTGGCTATTTGTGGTCATGACTAAATTTTTTATCAATGAGGGATGCTGAAGGCAAGTTTCTAATGCACAAATTAAAGAAAGTCCAGAAGTTTAGGTAACTGTCAAATGCCATCAAATCAACCATCAAAACACGAATTACAGAAAGTGCAGTGTGACAATCTTGTATTAAGATTCAGTAGTGATTCACACCCCCCCCCCCTCCCCTCCTTGTGTTCAATCATATTAGCCAAACCGTGTGACCACAAATAACGCAGGTACTTTTTCTCACATACGGAAGGTAGACTGGGTACAAGGTTGGTTTGTCCGAAAATTTTAACATATAACGGATAACTGATTTTTAAACAATCTTTGAATTTTATAACGGTTATTAACCACTGAACTAAAAATAGCTGGAGCGCTCCCTTCAAACTAATATTACAAGTCCAAATTATACGTAGCGTTTCCTGTTTTCAATGAAAAATGTTCCTGATGTTCGTGTCTGTCGATCAAATTATTTAACCAAATGAAAAATAATTTATTTAATCACTAGTTTATATAATCTTTTTGTAAATATAACTATAAAGATTCATATACAATAATGTAAAAGAAAATTCTATTTTGCTATAATGCTGTGTTTCAGGTGTTAAATTTATTGTACTGTGTGACGTTAGAATGAAACTGAAAATCGTAACTTGCGTTTATAATGCAGAAAGTCTATGGGCTAACCTCAAAAACTTGAAGTGGTCGAGGTTTGTTTTTTGTGTATATTTTCAGCCACTTTTCCAAACCTAAAAAGGGGTTAGCCTTTACTTCTTGTTGACAAAAAGTTAATAGGTTAGGCTTAAAAATATCGTTTCGAGCGAATTTAACAGATCAAAGTTTATATATAACTTTATATATCATATTTCTTTTAAAATATACATTCAGTTATATATCGTTATGTATACAGTTCAGTGTAGAAGCCCTGGCGCATACTTTATATGGTACGTCAGCTGACTGGACAATATGTATGCCCGCTGTCTCAAACACGTTCTTTCTCTTTGAGTTGAGTTTCATCCAAATAAGATGGTAAGAATTGATGGCGATAAAAATCTATATTATTTACCATCAAACAATGTACATCCTCGTTTTTACTTGTAATATTTTGAAAATATAAGTATTTAGTAATACAATGACCGAAATAGTTTTGTATTTTGTCGATTTTGTGAGCAGAAAAAATGCAACTAAATTTGTTGGATATTTTATTTGGAAACGTCATCATTTATATTCTCGAAGGCTGTGAAATGTTAATTTTACAAGCTAACTTGATTTCTGAAATTCACTGGTAGTTCAAGTAAAAATTGTAAATTCAATGGCCATTGAAGTATACGACTCCCTTGGGGCAGGGGGGTCATAACTTCAATATTTCAAGCAAAGGCCCATCGTCTGGAAGTTAGTAGGAAGCGCCTTTGCTCGAAACGTTGAAACCCTTATTGTATTTTTCAGGTAGTTTTACACAATTCAACCACCGAATCTATTTATCCAACAAACTATATTACGTTGGAATACGTACATCATTGACATTGTTTTAGATTATAAAAACCTGAAACCTTGCGTCCTGCAGCCCAGTCCCACCCCTATAACACCGACCCCTTTTCCTAACCTGCATAATGCCAAAAGCATTAATCTCTGCAAGAGTTTCTAACAAGCGGGTTGCAATTTGTGAGCCGATTTAGCAGCTTGTTGAATCAGAAGTTCTACTTTTGCAAATCGAGATTTTGTAGTATATAATGTATTTGTTTTCAATTTCTGCTGTCCAATGTTTTTCCTAAAAAAGATAGGTGTAATGAAGGAAAATTTCTTTGAAATTCACAATGAAATGAATGCCATTTTGTCTTCACAACCAGTGTTTCCACTTTTCCAAATTGAAATTTCCTTTTAATTGACAAGGAAATTTGGGAGTCGATTTCTCTAAATCGTACCCTGACAGGTTGGAACAATGTCTGATAGTTTGGAATATTCATTATCTAGTCTCATAGAAAGTTCTCAGCACCCCGCCATGGTTCGAAAGGCTTCTTGCCTCGTAAAAGGTGCAGCAGACATCGTGGAAAGGTTAAATCTTTTCCAAAAGATGATAAGACTGTCCCGCCTCATCTGACTGCCTTCATGGGCTTCAAGGCAGGCATGACCCACATCCTACGGGAGGTGAACCGACCTGGCTCAAGTAAGTGATGTCGATAATATTCATGTAAACACGCAAAGGTATTCATGTAAACATGCACATGATAAATTCCTTAAAACATAGAGCCATAGGCTTATACTATAGAATTCCAAGAGTAATTGCCACCTCCCTAAAAGTACCTTCCCTGAAAAAGCTCCATGCCTTAAATAATTAATGTTATTTTGTCATACTTCCAAAAGTAGTGACCTCTTGAAATTGGCCTTTCCCCCCCTCTAGAAGTTGTTATACTTCCCTTCCCCACCTGTGACACTTAAATTTACCCATATTTAGTTTACCATAAATTGAAACTTTTCAGAAATCAACAAGAAGGAAGTCGTTGAAGCCGTCACGATTATCGAGACCCCACCAATGATGATAGTTGGCATTGTGGGATACATTGAGACGCCCCATGGCCTTCGTCCGTTGACCACGGTCTGGGCTGAGCATTTGAGTGAAGAGTGTAGAAGACGATTCTATAAAAATTGGTGAGACTAAGTATAAACCTATAGCTATAAAGTTGGTCTAGTTTATGTGAAAGTATGTATTAAGCTAACCAGAAATATCTTAAAGCATTGGATCTCCTCTCAGCTACCAGTGCTGATGAGGTCCAAGCATTTTAATTAACAGAATGGTTCTACACTCTAAGGTGTCGCTCGAAGAAGAAGGCGTTCACAAAAGCTTGTCGTAAGTGGGGCGACGATGAAGGAAAGGAAAGCATTGAGAGAGATCTTGAACGAATGAAGAAGTATTGTAAAGTGATCCGTGTCATCGCTCATACTCAGGTTGGTAGTTGCTCAAGTGTTCAGCACCTGCTGAGCTCGGTGAAGAATTGATCCCTGATGTGCGTGGGTCACCATTACCAATTTAACATTTTTAGCAAAAGCTCATCAAGTTGCGTCAAAAGAAGGCCCATATCATGGAGATCCAAGTGAACGGAGGTGATGCTGCAGAGAAAGTTGACTGGGCAAAAGAACGGTTGGAAAACCCTGCTCCTGTTACTAAAGTTTTCAGAAAAGATGAAATGATTGATGTGATTGGTGTGACCAAGGGAAAAGGATTCAGGGGTAAGTATTTGAAGAAACATGGGATGTTGAAATGTTTGTGTGGGTTGTGGTAGCGCCCTTTGATTGAGAGTGGTTTAAGAGTTGCTCTGATTGGTTCGAAGTCATCCCGTGGCAATTGTTCTTCTCATGTAAACATGACGTAAGATTTATGCTTGTGATGGAAATGCGAAGAAGACAGCCCATCAGATTGTATTTGGCATTGTATAAGGAATTAGAGTTGAGATGAGATCTTGGTTTTTCTAGGTGTGACGTTCCGTTGGGGAACAAAGAAGTTGCCACGTAAAACCCACAAAGGTTTGCGTAAGGTTGCATGTATTGGTGCATGGCATCCGGCCAGAGTTTCCTTTGCTGTCGCCCGTGCTGGTCAGTGTGGCTACCATCATAGGACTGAGATGAATAAAAAAATCTACCGCATTGGTACTGGTATTCATACCAAGGATGGCAAAGTGATCAAGAATAATGCTTCCACTGAATACGATATCTCAGATAAGAGTATCACACCTTTGGTAAGTTTACAGTGTATATAAAGGTTAAGATAGTTTAAATGGTATTAACTGTATGATATGTTCTTAGGGTGGATTTCCTCATTATGGTGAAGTGAATGAAGATTATGTGATGGTAAAAGGATGTGTTGTTGGACCAAAGAAACGTATCTTGACATTACGGAAGGTAATTGAATTTTTACATAACATGGAAAGGAAGACTTCAGATCTTAGGATGGTTACATAAATATTGTACATCCCTTAATCTGCAATTTCTACTCAACATGAACATGTGGCTACCCTAATGCACTCTCCTTTGCTATTTCTCTCAGTCAAAGATCAGATTTTTCTTGTCATGGAGAACATGCATAATAGTAAACTTCATTGTTTTTCCATAGTCTCTCCTTGTTCAAACCAGTCGTAGAGCAACGGAAGAGATCAGTCTGAAGTTGATTGATACATCATCCAAGTTTGGTCATGGTCGCTTCCAGACTGAGGAGGAAAAGAAATCATTCATGGGTCTGTTGAAGAAGGACAAGGAACGTGAAGAAGCTGGCGAAGTTTGAGTGAAAAGAATCTTGTCTCGAAACCTGTCAAAATGAAATAAATGATTTGAAAATATGAATTGTGTGTTTCTTTGTTAGTTTGAAAGCTTTTGGGATTGTACCCATCCTTCTAAGAGTTGCATTGTTATATTACATGCACTCGCTACGTATGCAGCTTGCCTTTTGATTTTGCGCAAGTGAGTAGTTCTCTTGAAGAAACTGATACTTGTATTTACTAGACTGAGTGAACAATGGCAGAGGGAAATTCCAAAAAAAGGCTTGTAAATACCTGTTTACCAGGGCATGGTGCCATACTGTTGCAATTCAGTGATTATGGAATGCAGTTCATAGTTATGGAATGTTCCATTGTCTTTTCATTGTTTTGGAAATCCATTCTACATGCCATTCAGACAAAATTTGAGGTCAGTGAATAATGAATATTCAAGCATTGGGGTTTTGCAGGGTATTTTGGGGAGATATTGGAGTTTTTTAGGGAATCTAGGAAGATATATTAGGAGATGCAGGGAACTTTTGGGATTTTGTGGAACACCGTATTACACATTGGGATTTTGCAGGATGTCTTGGAGAAATTCGGATCACTTAGGGAGGCGTAAGCGTTGTGTAGGATATCATAGGATATGATGGGATTTATTGGGGTATGAGGTAGAAATAGGGATTCTATACGATATCGTTGGATAGTGTAGATTGCTCCAGAGTTCCTATTCTGCTCGCGTAATTTTCTCAAAGAAGCCTGGGGAGACATTGCGTTTTGGCGGGAAACGGCGCCATATTGTAATCGAAGTAAACAAAAAAGTTAAAATATTATCATTTTTTGTTGAAAATGTAGTCTAAATTGTGGAGTTTTGGAAGATAAGTTTTAAAATGGAAGATTGGGAAGCTCTTGCTTATGAAGATGAATTTGAAAGTCGCTATGCTGACGAACTGGAGCTATTGAATGAATTTGACGGTAAATATGAGAATATAAACTTAAAAATAGTATTAAATAATAGATATTGAAACACAGAACCATTGAAAATGTTTATGTTGTATATATAAAAATGTTACTATAGTTATTCTATGGCTAGCTTCACCACTGAATGCATCTTATTTTGTTATTTGGGGATTTTACACATTTGTGATATTCAGAACATTCTAAAGTGAAATGCAATACATCTTCTTTGAAAAAAACTTCCTCTTGGCCTTATGGACTGTTAAAGTTACCGGAAGTGATGTCAAATCACATTTTGTGGCAAGAAATAAAAGAAACTGATTTGCATTGCGTGAAACAATTCATGTCACTTCCGCTAACTTTAACAGCCAAAAAGACCATGAAGATGAAGTTTTTTTCAAAGAAGATGAATTGCTTTGCTTTTTAGAGTGTTCTGAATATCTGCACATGTCTCTTGTTAGCCCTGGCATTAAGCTGCAATGCACCCTAATGTGCACTATTTTGTTATTTTACTCTGACCCAGAGTAATCATTGTGATATATTTCATCTGACAGATGATGACACTATTGAACCTAAACATCATATGCATGGACCTCGAAAAAGTTTGGTATTCCCCACACCAGACAAACCTGGGAAAGTCGACGTTGAATCCGTTGAACAGCCTGGTTATAAAAAAGCTGTTACCCAAGGATTCAAACGTCAGATTGATGAAATGTATGCGCTTCTCTCTGATGGTGAAGAAAGTGAAGACAATTTACTAAATGATCTTGAAAATACAAATGCTCAGCCAAGCTCAAACCAGGCTAAAAGAGCTAGAATCAGCAATAGTCCTGAAACAAATACAAGAAAAGCAGATCATTCAAGTAACTCAAGAGATACACAAAATACTAGGCAAACAGTCAATACTAATTCACCACCTAAAACAGCTAAGGTGTTAACAAGGCCTCCTATTGGCAAAGAGTGTGTATCATTGACTGGGAGTGATGGCGGAAGAAGAGTCTATCTTCATATAAGTAAAGATGAATCATTGGAATCCAATAAGGTTGATAAATGCACTGTTATATCTATGTAATTTAAAAAACCATTCTATTTAGAATTATATTGTATCAATATGTGCATAAAATGCTAAACAGTTTCACTGAGAAAGACAAGTAAAAAATTTGTAAACACAGTTTGCCAATCTATTACATACACCATCATAATTATGCTTTTTCTTCAGATCAATAAAAAGAAATCTTTTGGCAGCAGAAGACCAGCACATCTTCTTGGAGTGCCTTTCTCAGTTATAAAAGAAACTATATATGAACAAGTACTGTATTGAACTTGTAATTGTTTATGTAGTATTAAAAAATAGAGTAGTAATATAATGTGATTACTATAATTAAAATCAATACATGAACTTCACCATGAACTTATCCATGAACTTATCCATCCACAGAGACGAATTAAACTTCTTGAGGAATCTAAAAGACTTACAGATTCTTTAAACAGGTATAAAATTCTACTTTAGTTTTTAGGGTATGGATATATGTACTTATCAATAGGCCCTTTGCGCATGCACAAATGCCAATATAAGTACTAAAACAATGAGTGACTAGATAGACACTCCCCTGCACCCCCCAGTAAATCCATCCCTGAGTAATATCAACAGTAGTAATATGTATAGCAGTAATATCAATTCATATGTCCATGAATAGTGCACTTACTGAAGAGTTGATGGAAGATGATTGTGATGATATATCTGAACAAGAGGTCCCACAAGACACTGGTGTACGAGAGAAGTCTTTGTGGGTTGATAAATATTCTCCGAGGTCATACATGGAACTATTGAGTGATGATGTAAGTGCGGGTTAGATGTTTCTGAGCAGTACTTTATGATTGTGGCTGGACTGACCTAGCACTGAATGTTAGCATTGTAATTGTATTGCTTTTTGTCCCCAGTTGTGTGGGAAAAGCCTCAGGAAAACCACTCTTTCTACACTTCTGAGGATTTGGCAGAAATGAACCTAAATAGAGTTTATTAAGAAGATATATAGCATATCCACTATCCAACTAGAACTTAGCAAGTCCTTGCTGGAACTTGCTGTATAAAGCCCTGGTCAAATTTGAATGAGAGTTAACATGCGAGAGTTTGTGTGAGAGTTTCATCAACTCTCATGCCCCTGTCAAACGAGAACAAGAGTTGCATGAGAGTTGACTGGACGTTAAATGGGTTAAATATTTGCACATCCACAGGGTATAAACAGAAACCTGCTGTCGTGGTTGAAGTTGTGGGATTGTGTAGTATTTGGTAAAGAGAAAGTGAAGAAGAGGATTCAGAAAGATGAAAAACCAGGACAGAAGAAGGAGAAAAAGTTCGGTTATAAAGAAGACGACGATGATTGGATGGTAAGATTTGCAATATGATATATTTAATCATTCCAAAATTATTGAAGATCAAAGTTTGGTGCACAATATGACAAGGTTGTTAGCTCAAAAACTCTCGAAACCGTGTACTTACGCACCAGACGTACATCGCATAAATTGTCATACCCAGATTATTCCACCTCTTCTACTTGATGAATTTTTTAGGAGTTAGATGCAACAGGGAGACCAGCTAACAAGGTTAGTCAATTATGCAATAAGATTGAGAAACATGAGATAACATGATTGTGCTACTTATAGAGTTCTTAATCTCTTGTAAACATCACCAGACTAAGTCATTCCCATGTGTTGTTGCTAATTAAAAATATACATTCTATTTAATCTAGGTGGCATTGTTGTGTGGTCCACCTGGTCTTGGTAAAACAACGTTGGCTCATATTGTTGCTCAACATGCTGGTTATAGTGTGGTTGAAATGAATGCTAGGTACAGTATGTATGGTAACATAACTAGTAATAGGAGGGTCTTTGGGTGTCAGTAGTCAGCTAATATTCAAGCAAATTGTTAGTAATGGACCATTCCCCTATTAAACTAACTTTTGAACTAGGAAATTGTATCAGTACAGCTGGAAAGAGCATCCTAAGTTTAGTAAAATTGCAAAGTTTGGTTGCGAAATGTTGTAAAATGTGGAAAATATAGCCCTGTGAAGTTGGTAAATTTTGTATAGTTTTGTATTACGCACGCAAAACCGTTACCACTTTTTTAAAAGTGGTAACTGACCAAAAAGTGATGGTCCTTACTGGACCTCTAGGGAGAACAGTTTAGAACTTATAGATCTATCCAGTATAAATAAAGTTAGTTTAGTTTAGGTCTATCCAGTATAAATAAAGTTAGTTTAGTTTAGGTTTCCTTCTTTAGTAACACTGGATCAGTAAGAGATGATCCTTACTGGACCTCTAGGAAGAACAGTTTAGAACTGATAGAGCTGTCCAGTGTAAATAAAGTTAGTTTAGTTTAGGTTTCCTCCTGTAGTAACACTGGATCAATAAAGGATGGCCCTTACTGGACCTCTAGGGAAAATATTTTAGAACTGATAAAGCTATCCAGTATAAATAAAGTTAGTAAAGTTAGTATCTTCTCATTCATTCTTCCTTTCTTTTCTCTAAAGTGATGATCGTTCAGTGGAAATATTCAGAAACAAGATTGAGTCAACGACTCAGATGCAGTCTGTATTGGATTCAGGGAAGAAACCGAACTGTCTGATAATTGATGAAATTGATGGAGCACCAACAGTTAGTTGTCGTTTTGATTTTCGTACATGATTTAGATCGCTAATCAGTGACCTGATTCATAGTAGAGATGGTTGATCCATCTGGACTGCATGAACTTGGGCAAAGAAAAGACAGTTTGTGTGATAATCTGTCTGTGTATAGAAGGGGCCTGCTCTGGGACGGTAACTCGCCTTAACTCGCCACGAGATAATGCGAGTTAAGGCGATTTAAGGAGAATTGGGACTTTAAGCAATGCGAGTTAAGGCGATTTAAGGAAAATTGGGACTTTTAAGCAATGCGATTTAAAGCTACGTTTACACGCTGCGATTTGTCGGGCCGATTTCAGATGCACGTTAATGATATTTGAAAAATACGTGGCAAACGTCATCTGACAACATCATCAACTGAAAATATTCGTCATTAACATTCAGCAAAACCTAAAATCGGGCCGACAAATCGCAGTGTGTAAACGTACCTTAAGGCGAGTTGAGGTCCCAGAGCAGGCCTTATAGAGGGCGGAAAACAGGCGGTATGAAGTATCTGTGTGGCTTCCCTACTTCGCACTAGACAAACTATCAAACCACCTGAATAATATAACAAGATAATAACTTCCAGACGAAGGACCTTCGCCCGAAACATCGAGTTCTTGTTATATTATTCAGGTAGTTTGATGGTACAAACCCCCTTAGCATATCAATAAAATTATAAGCAGGATATATTCTCCGAACCATTGCCAGTATAGATCATGCTATTGTAGCTTGTTCATCTGGACTAGTGATCTTGTCAGACTTGTGATGCTATAGTATAGGTCTATAGGTCAGTGGTCATGACGGATTATTCATCTTTTGTAAAGATCGGATCACTTTTGTTACCGTCATTGCCAGGAAACGTTCTTAACGAATTTCCAGCCGTCTCCTAAACGGTGGATATTATTTGTTCTTTTAGCCAGCAATAAATGTTTTACTCTCTGTGATAAAGAAGAAAGATTCCGGTAATGCAATTTTTAGTTTTTTTAAACAGTTTTTAGGTAGTTTTAGAAAATTGATATTGGACAACACATAAGTTATTAAGTGCCAGATATTATATTGCCGAAAACTGATTCTTTTTTCCAGAACCCGGTGGGCAACAAAAGAAAAAAAAGCACAAGAAACAAGGGATTCTGTCTCGACCAATTATTTGCATTTGTAACGATCCGTAAGTATAGCCTACTTGAAGATGTCGAAACTAAATTGCCCTTTCAGCCTTTGCACGCTAGTACAAATCAAAACAATGAGTGATTGGGATTTTAAAACAATGAAAAGACAATGGAACATACCGATCACTGGATCATGACTGGACAACACAATTATTGTTATGCTAAGCGTTATGCTGGAAACATTAATGCTCGTTACTGTGTATAGAGCTTGCTCCTAACTTTTTAATGACAAGCATCGGTACGTTCATGAATATTTTGTTTTCTTCTCCATACAGATATGTTCCTGCATTGAGATTACTGCGTCAACAAGCATTTGTACTTACTTTTCCACAAACTATTCCAAGCAGACTAGCTCAACGACTCATGGAGGTGATTGTTACACTCTGTTAGACCTTTAGAGTTACATAATAAGTACTTAGCATAAATGCCAATATTGAATTAGTGACTGGATAGTGGATGGCATGGAGAACAGTGGGATTTCAAAACAATGAAAAGACAATGGAGCATTCCGATCACTGGATCGTGACCCGATGGCACTAATGTTATGCTAGATGTCTTGCAAATGACCCAATTGGGCTCACCCGCTATAACCCGAGGGTATATACTACCATCTCATGTAATATGTTCTACAATATACATCCCAGGTTTCCAAGAAGGAATTGTTTAAAACAGATATGACCACACTTCTGGCGTTATGTGAGAAGACGGAAAACGATATTCGGTCTTGTCTTAATACACTGCAGGTACATAACCCGTCAGTTGTTTGTTATACTAGAGCAGACTACTATATGTGAGAAGAATCTGGTCACAAAACTCAGGTTCCCAGAAACCCAGAAGCTATTTCCACTATTTATGTTAATGTAAACTGTTCTCCTTAGAGGTCAACCAAGGGCAATCTCCAGTGTTACTACAAGATAAAACATAAACTGAACTAACTTTATTTATACTGGATAGCTCTATCAGTTCTAAACTGTTCTCCCTAGAGACCCAGTTAAAGCCATTTCTTATTGATCCAGTGTTACTACAGAAGGAAACCTAAGCTAACTATATTCGTACTGGATAGCTCTATCAGTTTTAAACTGTTCTCTCAGTAAGTGTCATCTCTTATTTGTCCAGTGTTACTACAGGAGGAAACCTAAATTAGACTAACTTAATTTATACTGGATAGCTCTATCAGTTCTAAACTGCACTCCATAGAGGTCCAGTAAGGGTCATCTCTTATTGATCCAGTGTTACTACAGGAGGAAACCTAAACTAACTTTATCTATACTTGATAGCTCTATCAGTTATAAACTGCACTCCCTAGAGGTCCAGTAAGGGGCATCTCGTATTGATCCAGTGTTACTACAGGAGGAAACCTAAACTAACTTTATCTATACTGGATAGCTCTATCAGTTCTAAAAGGTTCTCTCTAGAGATCCAGTTAAAGTCATCTCTTATTTGTCCAGTATTACTACAGGGGAAAAAGCCAAAGACCCAGGAGAAGATCTGTGGAGACAAACTGGAAGCACTCACGAAATAATAATCAGACAGCTGCGTATCAAACATGCTGGAATCGATTCGCAGATGTGAAAGGCACATACACTAACTGCTGGGTCGCAAATCCTGCAGTAAAGTCTACATCTATAAGGGGTTTCTGCAAAGAGGGGTTCCCATCACTGTAGGACATCAATTAACTAATGAGTCTTCATTACAACTTACTCTACAATTTTAGTTCCTCAGACAAAAGCGACAAAACTTGACAATCGATTATATCCAATCGGCAACCATCGGTCAAAAAGACACCCGGAAAAGCCTGTTCTCTCTATGGCAAGCCATTTTTCAGTTGCCTCGACCGAAGAAGAAGCGTTTTGCATTGCTGGCCAGACCTCTTGATGACCCAGCGCCCATGTTGCCTGAGTTTAACCTTGATGATCCATCGAAACATCCAGATCTAACCAGTTCTGCTGCAAGGTTTTATAACATGCTTCATATGGCTTCATCAAACGGACAGTATAAGAAACTTGAGAATGGTAAAAAGCATTAGTATACCCTCTAAATGTCAAACGTTTAGGTCGAGTGTAGGTAGTATTCTACAATAAGCTGCCATCGTTTGTGTCTGGACTACCTGAAAAAGATATCTTCGAATATCTCAAACGTAATGGTCCAGTGTAGGTAGTATTCTACAATAAGCTGCCGTCGTTTGTGTCTGGACTACCTGAAAAAGATATCTTCGAATATCTCAACGTGGTGGTCCAGTGTAGGTAGTATTCTACAATAAGCTGTCGTGGTTTGTGTGTGAACTACCTGAAAAAGATATCTCAAACGTGGTGGTCCAGTGTAGGTAGTATTCTACAATAAGCTGCCGTAGTTTGTGTCTGAACTACCTGAAAAAGATATCTCAAACGTGGTGGTCCAGTGTAGGTGGTATTCTACAATAAGCTGTCGTGGTTTGTGTCTGAACTACCTGAAAAAGATATCTCAAACGTGGTGGTCCAGTGTAGGTAGTATTCTACAATAAGCTGCCGTGGTTTGTGTCTGAACTACCTGAAAAAGATATCTCAAACGTGGTGGTCCAGTGTAGGTAGTATTCTACAATAAGCTGCCGTGGTTTGTGTCTGAACTACCTGAAATAGGCGAACCATCTACCAAGGACTATCTCTAATTTGATGAGTAAAATCATCTGGCGTTAGCCACAGTAAAATGCTTATGAGTATAGTAAACGTGTCCTGTTCGAAAACAAAAAGTTAACGTGAGATTTTGTCATATTTCAGGAATCTTTGAGAACTACCTGAATATGAAGTTTAAAGATGCTTATTTAAATCAGGTATATTTTAAAAATTGAATAATATCCAAGTGATTCTTTTTACTGTTCTTTTAGGTTAATGCATTGCCTTTCGCCCCTGTCACCAGGGTTCTGTTAGTTCACTGATTATAAGGTTTTTTCCGACCAATAAGGAATGGCTCTACGGAGAACAGTTTAGAACTGATGGCGCTATCTAGTGTACAATAAGTTAGTTTAGACATTCCACTGTAGTAACACAGGACGAATAAGAGATGTCTATTACTGGACATCTAGGGAGAAGCTGTCCTGTATAAATAAAGTTAATTTAGTTCAGGTTTAACATGATGTAACCTGTTTATTCGTTTCAGGTTGTGGCTGCGACGGAATGGCTACAATTTACAGACTTGGTATCGCAATCTCTTTTACAACAACAGAATTTCGTGCTGATGCGATATCAACCATTCCTGTTTGTTGCATTCCACATGTTCTTTGCTGGACCTTCTCAACCGAGGCTTAGTTACCCAAGCATTGGTTATGAGGTATCCTGGAGACTTGTTATTGTCATAGGCGTAGGAAGCAACATCAAGTTGGAGGTGCACTTCGTCTTAAGGGCACCTCTTCTATTAATAGAAAAGGCACTTTTCCCTTTGTTTTAGTTGGAGAAAAGGGCACTTTGAAGAAAACTTGGTTGGGACATGTGACCTCTATGCCCCACCCTCTGACATTTTCAGGACTGAATTGTGTCGTCGTTGAACAAAGCTTGTCTTGTTGAATCAGTATTTTTTTCTTTCTTAGAACACATTGAAAGAAACAAATACTCGGAACATTGTGTCATCGATGTTAAGTGAAATATCGCCACAACTGCGAGGGAATTTAGATCTACGAACAATTACGGTGGAGTTGCTGCCTCTTCTCTTACATATTATTACACCAACACTTCGGCCTGTAAGTGAATGCATTCATATCACCCTTTCATTTCGTCTTTTGTGCATGTATTCACAAACTAGATGCTCAAAGGGACTTTTACCTGCGCTGTAGAGTGATCACTAGATTGGGATATCCTGCAGGGATTTCGGTGCCTTTCCTTCGATAGAGTGCTGTGTTTTTTTCGCAGTTGACTCAACGGATGAATAAGTACCAGCTTCTGGTAAGGACTAACATGCGATGGGCTAATGTCCATTCAGAGGTAGTCCTCTGTCTCAGAGTACCAATCACTGAGTGAGTTAAGCACATACAGGGTTATAGTGATTATCCGATTGGGATACGGGATTATACACCCGCACGCAAGTACAGTTAAGTCTCTACTATGTGTTCTTTCAGTCGAACGAGCTGATGAAGTAGTACCAGCTTCTACCAGGAGCCAACATTTAATGCTACTAGTTAGCGTAGTTTACAATGTTGGGGACTAACCTGCTATGAATTTGAGACCTATCCAAGGGGGAGTAGATGACTCATTCACTTGAAAACAATTTAGTTTATTATTCTAGTCTATGCTTTCTCAAAGTCTGAATGACTATCAGCTTCTGTTGGTGACTGAACTTCGATGGGCTAACAATCTAATGTAAAATCACTTGCGAGTTACTTCGTATCTATTTTTGTTTCAAGGTTAATATGCAGCTATTCAGTCCAAGTGAGAAACAACAGATGGTGGATCTTATCAACTCTATGATCTCTTACAATCTCACGTACCATCAGGAGAGGAATGTTGAAGGACAATACAGCTATGCCTTGGACCCGTATGTAACCTTCAACTTTGATAATCATACATCCATAGTATAACACCTTAGTAGATTCTCGTCATTTAATTGGTTGATTATAATCACGTGACGTTGAAATAAAATTTCCATTTTCACGATTGTGGTGTGGTATGTTAATTTTTGCGATGCATCGCACAACCGCACATGACAACCACACTACAATCACTGTAAGTCATGGTATGCTAATTTGTGCGATGCATCGCACAACCGCACATGACAACCACACTACAATCACTGTAAGTCATGGTATATGCTAATTTGTGCGATGCATCGCACAACCGCACATGACAACCACACTACAATCACTGTAAGTCATGGTATGCTAATTTGTGCAATGCATCGCACAACCGCACATGACAACCACACTACAATCACTGTAAGTCATGGTATGTTAATTTGTGCGATGCATCGCACAACCGCACATGACAACCACACTACAATCACTGTAAGTCATGGTATGCTAATTTGTGCAATGCATCGCACAACCGCACATGACAACCACACTACAATCACTGTAAGTCATGGTATGCTAATTTGTGCGATGCATTTTGGAAAGCGGAAGCACTGCTAGTTTCATAATGAGGTCACAGAGTATATACATATGTCGTATAAAACAAATAATGAATCTTTTCATTCGTGCAATGGAAAAAATATTTTCATTCGGTGAAAGATGGAATTCCCATTCCACTTGGCTCTCGCCTCGTGAAATGGAAAATTCCATCTTTCACATCATAAAAATATTTTTACCATTGCACTCATAAACATTGATTGTAAGTTGATTGACATGTCTAATTTATATGCTTATAACTCCTTTTGTGCTTATAAACATCCCCTAGTTTTACCAAACCCATTGCTTTGCAGTAACGTTGAAGATGTGGTAAAGTTTCCTGGCTTGCCTCAACACAAACAATTGACGTACGCTACGAAACAGTTAATTGCAAGAGAGGTTTGTTGCATTTTTATTCCATCAGAGTGTTCTTACTTCATAACTTATTTCTACGGGATAGCTCTATCATTTCCAAATTGTTCTTCCTAGATTAGTAGAGGTCAACTAAGGCCTAAGGGCCATCGCTTTGGCACTACAGGAGGAAACCGGAGTACCCAAGAAAACGGCCAAATTGGTAGTGACAAAGTGGAAGTACTTTTCTCACATGTGACTGATGCGAAATTATAATCAGACAACTGCATATAGCTACGCTTATAGCAGGAATTGACCCGGTCACAGTGACCACACACAGGAATTGAACCACACACAGGAATTGAACCACGCACAGGAATTGAACCACGCACAGGAATTGAACCACGCACAGGAATTGAACCACACACAGGAATTGAACCACACACAGGAATTGAACCACACAGGAATTGAACCACACACAGGAATTGAACCACGCATAGGAATTGAACCACACACAGGAATTGAACCACGTACAGAAATTGAACCACACACAGAAATTGAACACACACAGGAATTGAACCACACACAGGAATTGAACCACACACAGGAATTGAACCACGCAGCGGGTGGCAATTGGAAAGTACCCTGCGACGGAGGTTGGAATTGAACCACACACAGGAATTGAATCCCGGTCACAGTGATGAGAGTTAGCGAACCCCAATCACATGTGAAAGACACATGCGCTAGCCACTGTCCCACCAACACCACTATACCAAAGACTCCTTACACATTATTAAAGTTTCTTTAGACATGAGTTTTCTTCAAAATTTCGCTCATCATATTGCATGTGATTACACGAGATGCCACCGGTCTGATCAACAGAAATATTGATATATTGTAAGCCAGCCTTTAAGGCGCAGAATCACAGTATATATTTGAAAATGGGATTTGATCTTTCGTTCAGATCGATTTGGAGAAAATGCGAAAGATGGAGAGGGTGATATTAAGAAATTCCTCGTAAGTAATCACGATTAAAAGGTCTTCAAATGAAGTGTATTACCGCTATTTTTATATATTTATTGCGCGATTCCTGATTATTTCGTTGATTTCATTTGTTACCCAAACGTTTGTATTGTTTATGTCACAATTATTTAGTAAAAATAAAGAATCGAATGAAACTGAAAATAAAGAAACGAAATCTGTGCAGTCAGCTGGTTCATCAAGTCCCGTGGTTTTACATCTCAAACCAAAAGAAGTAAAACCCAGAATAGAAAAGCCACCGGTAGGATGAGTGTTCTTATCTTTATTGCAGGAAAATTCCATTGTCAGTTCTTTCTCAACTGTTCTTCCTAGAACTTTCTCAACTGTTCTTCCTAGAACTTTCTCAACTGTTCTTCCTAGAACTTTCTCAACTGTTCTTCCTAGAACTTTCTCAACTGTTCTTCCTAGAGTTGAAGAGAGCTAGCAAGCGAGAGTTTGCACGAGAGTTTTCTCAACTCTCATGCCCCGGTCAAACGAGAACAAGAGTTGCATGAGAGTTGACTGGATAGTACCTGGATAGTATAGTTGATGAGAGTGCATGTGAGTTGGCGGTCAAACGCGATCGAGAGTTGCAACTCTCCATCATTGAGACTCTCGTTCTCGTTTACCGCGGGGCTTTCTTCACACACATTCAACTGGCGAAATTTTATGATGAGACATTTTGTGACTAAACTCAGTACTAACTTTATTCAGACAAGATAGCTCTATCAGTTCTGAACTGTTCTCCCTAGGCCTAGAGCTGGTCTAGTGAAGGCCTTGTCTTTAATACTTGTGAACTATTACTACAGCAGGGAACCAAAGTAGCGGGAAAAAACCTTGGGGTAGATCCAAACTGGAGGTACTATTCTCAGATGTGACTAAGGCAATATCTGATCAATATCTGCAAGAATCCTAACCTGGTGACAAAGATTGAATGCGTGTTGTTTACTATGCTGTGTTGTATTTTTTACTTTTAGCAAGCAAAGGACTTCTTTGGACGCCTTATTGTTACCAAAAAAAATGGTATGTTCAGAAGTGTAATACTGTCAACGCAAGAATGTTTGCGAGAAAACCGACGTGAAAGTTAACTTAATTTATGTAATTTCTTCCTCTGATTTCAAACCATCTTCCACGCTTATGATTCGCTTTGTTTTTGGTTCATGAATTATTAATGAGTTTGAGAATGCGTGGTTCGAGTAGGATCAGACTATCTGAAAAATATTCGGCGGTTGACTGTTGTGTAAAACTACCTGAAAAATGCAATAAGGACTTCGACGTTTCGAGCGAAGGCCCTTCGTCTGGAAATTTTTTTGCCAGGTAGTATATGCTGGTACAAGCTCTTTTTCTTCACATACCCAGTTACCACTGTTCTGATAAAGTGAGCGTAGAAGGGAACAAAGGTAACCAAGCATGTAAATTATATATGTGAGTGAATTTGGTTGCAACAGACATATTTTTATTAAAGTTAATTAGCTAATTAGGTCTATCGCATATTAAGTTTACAATGTTAATTTTATCGTTTTGTTTTTTAAAAAATTTATTTTCAAGTAACCAGACATTCTTATTTTTAGTTGACAGTTCACATGAGGAAAGCAGTTCTAATCGACAGCCGTCATTCTGGTTCAAATTTCAAGAGGGATTCTCCAATGCAGTCCGGAGACCAATCAAAATACAGGATCTACTGTGAAGAGTATATTTAATCTATCTTATATATTATCTATAATCCAAGTTTCAGGTAGGAAAATATAACAATTATTGAGATTGTATTAAAGATGACTATATAGATGTGCAGTACAAGCATGTCCAATATAGGGACTGTATAGTATTTTACAAAAAGCTGCTGTGGTTTGTCAAAGTAATATCAGAATTTCAGGTGTTAAGACAACAGTCCCAACCATATGGAAACCAGGCTAACAAACTTTTCAACTACAGAATGAGTCAAATTCAGTTGGCAGACCATGAAGGAATCTAAATATTCAATCTGATAAAGTCTTCATTTATATCTCTGCAATAATTTACGTCAAGATTGATTTGCATGCAGCACACAAAAGATAAGATTTGGATAGTATCTTCATGTTTTGCACACAAATTGTCAAATATTTTTCTCTTTGATCTTGACCCCAATCACAACCCTATCCCTATTGTGTGCGAAACACGAGGATATAACCAAATTTTGCCAAGCGAAGGAGTCTAAATTCTCAGCCACTTTCTAACTGCATCTTCGAATAGCTGTAACCCTCAATTCTACCGTATTTGTCTTTTTTAAATAACACCTGCTCTGCAGCTAGTGTGAACCTATTTTGACCAATGCGCAACGTCTCTAATGCAAAAGGCGCTTCTAGTAGTTGCAATAGTTTTGGTACAGAAAAATCTGTGAGACAAGTCTTCTCCAAGCTCAGAAACGACAATGTTTCACTACACTTTTGTAGAAGTTCCATAAGACCCGATACTACTGCAAACATACGGTTGCTTTCCAGTTCCAAGTGCTCTAATCTCCAAATGCTAGGTAATTGTGCCATTATATTGAAATCATAGGTTAAAAAGGAATTTCCACTGATTGCAACATTATTTAACAGCAAATGTGTGAGAGGAGCTGAGATATGCTTTAAGATAAAGTATATTGTTTGTGGTTCAATCAAATTCATTGATAAATTGAGATATTGCAGATTTGAGAACCTTCTAAAGGATCCATAGCATTGTGTCAACTCAACCTTATCTTTAAATATAGCCCTTGGCAGTTCTGGTAAGCTGTTCATCTCTAAATCTATTCCAATCACAGATCCTGCCTATAAAAGTAGAATGGTTTTAATTAAGGCTTATCAATAATGCCTGAGCAACTAGAAACATTCGGCTCATCTCCAATGTTTAAAGAAAATATTTGTTTTTTTAACACAAACTAACCTGCACATTCCCCAATTTCTCTAATATGTTCTTAATACGTATCAGACCAAGCTCAATTGCATAAAAATGAGACGCAGTAAAATCATGAAGTGCACCATCGCCTTCCAAAACATCCAGAAACAGTTGGTAGTTGTTACGAGAAACATAACAACTTGTGGTTATCGATAGTCTATGTGGTGGCAAATCCTCTGTTGTGTCTTCATTTGAACAATATTCTGCAGTGACACTGGGAAAAGGTCGTCCAGCCGCTAACATCAAAAGTAATGCTGTTCCACGCACACCTAATGCAACATTGACAATCTTGACTTTATTTATAAATAAATGTACTATGTTAGAAGGCTCCCCTAACCCAGCCAGAAAAACCTTCAGCATTCTGTTCTATCGAGCAAGATGCTCAAAATTTTGAATATTTAATAACCCTTTTACCTATATTGCACCCGGTCAGGTCAACTTCACGAAGCATATTACACCCACAAAGGCTGTGAGCCAGGATTACCGCATATTGTTCTGTAAACTCTTCACAATTGACCAAGCAGAGTTTCTGTAGAGGCCAGGACAAGAAAAGATGTCGCGTTGATAACACACGGTCTGTCTTTAAAGATGCTTTAAGCAAGGAGTTGTAAAGCATTGAAGGAATTACTTCCGTATGTGCTTTTACCACATTTACATGTCTGACGAAAACATTAGTTCCAAGGTCAAACAACGATATTACATTACTCATTGTCGACTTTTGGGATACTTTCTTTTCTCTTTTAAATCGTTTCATGTTTACTAATCTTAATGTAATTTGACAGGTATATTTTTCATTGACATATCAATGATTTTGTACATTTTTAATATTGTGCACCCCTGTTGTACACTTCGAGCGGCCATATTTAATTTATTCACTGTTGACATTTGTGTTTCCAGAAATGTTGCTTACATTTTCTTGCCGCAAAAAAATAATACTCCGACTTTCTTAGATTTCTAGTTTTAAACTAACAAGTTTCACAAACATTTTATTTTTTCAAATGTGTGATGATGTTATACTTGGACACATATATTTTTGCGTTGTGTTTTTCGTGAAATGCAAAGTTTTTGGAATTACAAGAAATATTTAATTTCCTTGGAAAGGGAATCTCGTAATTTTGGGGAAACATGAATTCCATGAACTTTGGATTTTAGATCCCAGACTGTCAACTCACCTCACGACGCTCGGTCAGTAACACATTTTCAAACGTGAAATTGTAGCTTTCTTTTTCAGTATTTTCACAATCATTTATACTTGATGAATAAATATAATGGTATTATTTATCCTGGACAGGAAGTAGCCGTGTTATTGGGTTTAAATGGAAGTGATTTTCGGCATTTCGCTGGCATAATCGTGGGATGAGAATAGCGCAAAAACGACACAATATATTATTGACATGGTTTTGTATATTTTTGTTCGCGTTTAAGTGCTGAGCTAAAAGTCTAATAAATCTGGAAAGTTTCGCTGGATATGTCTTATTACCAAGCGTTAATTTTAATGTGTGTATTTGAAAACTTAGTCTTAAAGGAGACAACTTTTGCTTTATTTTTGGATGGCAATAATTTTGCTTTCTGTGAGGAAAGTTCGACATTACCAGGTTATGGCGTGGTGGTAACACATGGACAACCATTGCGTGGTAGTGGTACTGTAGTCATAGAGTCTTCACTAAATGAATCATTGGGCTTGGCAAATCCGATGTGTACTTGGACATATAGAATACATGGTGTTACTGTTACGAAGCAAGAACTGTTAGCCTATGGCTCAAATCTATTCTGGATTTTTTCAAAAGCTGGTTTGCAGAAAGTGTTGGTTACTGCGGAGTTCCAATATAGGGCAAAACAACAAACAATGAAGAATTGCACATTTGTTAATGTCACAGGTGATTATTACGGGCCATTAACATAAGAATTGTGTTTGTGAAGTACCCTTAAACGTTAACAATTGACATGGACAAATAGTCTGGTTAGGGTTAACGCATTAATTAATGTCCAGTCCAACACTTTAACCTTGACACATGAATTATCTAGTGCAAGGTAACTGAAATAGCCAAAAGGCTTAACTGGTTAGCTACTGAAAGACAGAGTAAAATAACACATTATGGCACATCACTCATTCCAATGCATAGTACTTTATAATTTCTTGTAAATTCTTTTAGATTGTAACCTAAAACCTAAAGTCAAGGTCTCGACGTCAACAGGATCGTACAACATAAGTCAGAATCACACTGATGTCAACATGAACTTTCCGGGACTGGTCAATTTCACCCTGTCAATTTTTACAATTGACCCATACTATATTTGCAAACATTTATACTTTTTCTGGGATCTTGGCGATGGCCGCAACGCTTCAGGGAAACATGTCCAGCATTATTATAACAAGACTGGAGTTTACTCTGTTGTTTTGAAGATATTCAAAGTTTTTGAGGATGATGGCCGAAGAAAGTTTGTCAGGAATATTACAATGAAAATTTTCGTAGAAGGTTTGTTCCAGACCTGGCTGTTTGAGGCGTGCAATTGCATGTGTGCACCTCCGCACATGCCTTAACTTGACAAGATGCACATTTGCATGGCCCCCTTGTTAGTTTTGAGAATATGAGATTGTGTGCACCAGTCGATTTTACTCGTCAGTGGTAGGGTACTGCCAGTTAATGGGTTAACCTTGACACATGAAGTTAGAAAAATGATCTAGGTGCAAGGTAACTGAAATAGCCATAAGGGTAACTGGTTAGCTAGTACTGAAAGACAGAGTAATATAACGCATGGCTCATTTTGGTGCATCGCAGTTAATTTCTTATAAATTATTTTAGATTGTTACCTAAAAGCTAAAGTCGAGGTCTCGACATCATCAGGGTCATACAACATAAGTCGGAATCACAATGATGTCAACATGGACTCTCCAGGACTGGTCAATTTCACCCTGTCCATTTTTAGAAATGACCCATACCATATTTGCAAACAATTGTACTTTTTCTGGGATCTTGGCGATGGCCGCAACGCTTCAGGGAAAAATGTCCAGCATTATTATAACAAGACTGGAGTTTACTCTGTTGTTTTGAAGATATACAAAGTTTTTGAGCATGATGGCCAAAGAAAGTTTGTCAGGAATATTACAATGAAAATTTTCGTAGAAGGTTTGTTCCAGACCTAGCTGTTTGAGGCGTGCAATTGCATGTGTGCACCTCCACACACACCTTAACTTGTCAAGATGCACATTTTGCCATGCCCTTGTTGATTTTAAGAATATGAAATTGTGTGCTTTGTGTTTGCCCACTGTGCTACTTTTAAGTTTTTGCATGAACAAGATTCTCTTATTGTTATTATATAGTATCTACCTATGTAGTTTGAATTAAAATGTTTTGTTCCACATAAATTTTGACTCAGTTTGTAAGTGTTAATCTAGTCTCTATTGACATAGTTTTTGACCATTTTGCAATTGCTTGCCTCATATTAACCCATTTAGCTTGCACCCAGATGCACCCTAATTTAGTATTTTATTTTGTCTAATGCCAGAGTATTTTACTTTGTCTAATGCCAGAAGATTTTACTTGTCAATGGTAGGGTACTGCCAGTTAATGGGTTAACCTTGACATATGAAGTTAGAGAAATGATCTAGGTGCAAGGTAACTGAAATAGCCATGCTTAACTGGTTAGCTAGGGAAAGACAGAGTAATATAACGCATGGCACATTACTCATTCTGGTGCATCGTAGTTTAATAATTTCTTAAATTATTTTAGATTGTTACCTAAAAGCTAAAGTCAAGGTCTCGACATCATCAGGGTCATACAACATAAGTCAGAATCACACTGACGTCAACATGGACTCTCCGGGACTGGTCAATTTCACCCTGTCCATTTTTAGAATTGATCCACACCATATTTGCAAACACTTGTACTTTTTCTGGGATCTTGGCGATGGCCGCAACACTTCGGGGAAACATGTCCAGCATTATTATAACAAGACTGGAGTTTACTCTGTTGTTTTGAAGATATACAAAGTTTTTGAGGATGATGGTGAAAGAAAGTTTGTCAGGAATATTGCAATGAAACTTCACATAAAAGGTTTGTTCTTAAGCTATGGTTGTGTGTGTGTTGTTCATGCTCAGATGTGCTGGAATCATTGAGGTAGTATAACTGCCCCTGTTGCTCTGAACTGGCTCTGTGCCCTTGAATGTTTGTGATGTTGCTTCTGACATGCATGTTGCCTATTTGCCAATACCTGTACCTAATTCACCATTATGACTCAACCCCAATGAGCTCCCCCTTTAAAACTTCCCTTTTTCCATCTGTTTTATAGAGAAACATGCACCAACCAAAAGCATGAACACTGTAATTGATGTCTCATTGGTATTGGCAATATTTTTTGTTTGCTTTGTGTTCGTCCTTTGCATTGCTGCATATTGGTTCCGAAGACGTCTTCACCGTCACACAGAGGTGGCAAGATTTGATTTCCGAGAATCTGAATTGCAAAGTGATTTTGATGAACATGAACATTGTTCCAGAATAAGTTCAAATGGCAAAGGGTGTATGAATGCTATGACTTGTAGAAAGGGAAGCAATGAGCATTTGTTAAATTTTGCTCAAAATGAACATTACTCATCGTGTAAAAACTTTGGTGGTACTAATCTTAATGAAGACCTTTGATGATGGAATTGTCGAATTTAATATAATATATACTAAATATAGAAAATAATATAGAGAAACCACAAATCTTGACACTTGCAGCTCAAAAAATTTAGATTGACACATTACTGCTTTGACCACAGACACCTTGCTTGTCTGTTTTTACAGTTGTGGGTTGGGTTTTAACTGTTTAAGTTAATAACGAAAATATGCAAAAAGCTGTGATTGGTGAAAACAGTATTACAGTAAAAAAGAAATGTAAATAGTTTATATGAATAAATTAAAATTTAAAATCAAGAATCTTATTAATTAAATAACTTTCTGATTTGTTAGTTTCTCTGTACAAAACTACTGTTGATAGCATAGAATGGCGTCGCTTTTTGTGAAAAAAACATTATTAACACTGTTTCCAAGGTTTGTCAGTCCAGTTGGTTGCATTGTGCAATCACAGATCAGTGTGCAAGTCATTATATTCCCGCTATATGAAGTATTAGCTCTGTCTCAACGCGCGCTTTGTACGATGGGAAGAGTTCTCCATCGTTCTTTTTATTTTGAACCTTGTTGTCTGTAAAGGTGAGGTTTATATGTGTTTAGAATCCTTCGCCATCTAAGATTTTTAAGGTGCCTTGTTCGCTGTTGTGGCGTATTTAGAAAGTCTTAATGTCAATTTACTAAATGAGTGATGTTTGGCTGCGAGAGTTTCTATTCGCTTGCCATGGTCTGCGTCCAAAGTGAAGCAATTTCGCTTGAGCTAACTAGTGAATGAATTCGAATGTTCAGAAAAATATTTAATAAAAGTGTATAAAAAGAAGACTATAAATTCAGTAAATATTCAGCCTTTAAAATATGACCAATCCTGCATATTTCGACCCCCATTTATATAAAGACTTCTGCTAAATCCACATTAAGCCAGGTTAAACGACATTTAAGCAGCCACGGTTTGTGTCTGAACTATATGAAAAAAGATTAAAAACACTGACGTTTTGAGCAAAGGTCCATTTTTCCAAGGTCATGATGAGGCCCTTGGATGTTTTAGTCTTTTCAAGTAGTTCAGACACCAATCACAGCAACTTATAGAATACCACCAACAGTAGACCACTAGACCCCCCATTAGTACATTTGCTATGTGCATTCAGTTTGTCACCAGTGTTGCCACTCGGATTTTTCACATTTCACTATATCGGTGACTAAATTTCACTATTTTGCCGCACATTTCACTACATGGCAGGTTTTTGTTGGATATCGACCTGATACCGATCGCTAAATGATAACAAGCCAGTAAGAGTGTCTTTTTATTAACAGAATAACAGATAATGTAACAGAGCAACAAAAAATAAACAATTTTACAATTTTGTTTTTGACCTGGAGGCTGGGCCGGTTGTATAAAACTCACTTAACTCCCAATTATGTGAATTCACTCACTATTGCTACTTCAGGGAATTTCAAATGCTTTTAATGTTGTAAACAATCATGTGTAGAAATCGAGATATGCGTTTTGTTTACATATATTCGCAGGCTACTATAAGGCGTGTCTGTATTAATTTGTCACATTGTATTTTACATTTGATTGACAACACTAAAAATAGTGATGGGCACAGACGTATTTTTATTGACTAAACCGGCAGGCTATAATTCAATTCAAGAGCCTGTTCGCAGGCTAACCAATTTAATATTTTCCTTAAACTTTTCAGCAAGGTTTTTTAAAATTTTCATCAGCAATTCAACATTTCACTACATTTCGGCAATTTCAAATTTCCTTCACTACATCACTACGCTCGGACCGATTTCACTACAAATAGTGAAATTTCACTACGAGTGGCAACGCTGTTTGTCACATTCTATTCGTCACATTGGTCAGCTGTCCTAAATTACACATATTTGTGCTTTTCTACTTTCTAGCAGAAACAATGAGAATTAGTGTGCTAGCGGACGCTCTTGTGTCCATTTGCAATGCAGAGAAACGTGGAAAGCGACAAGTGCTGATTCGACCAGCATCAAAGGTCATCATTAAGTTTCTCACTGTTATGATGAAACATGGTGTGTGTAGATTTGTGATTTTTGTAACGGATAAAGTTGTTTACATCTTAGGATGAACAGTGACAGATAACGAAAACATTGTCTATTGTTACGAGAAACTTCAATGTTTGTAGCAAGCGTTTGATTAGATCAGCTTAAGGCTAGTTAACTGATCAGAATAAAAACCTGTCAAATGCTTGTGACAAATGTTAGCATAGACAATGTTTTTATCTGCAAGTATTCATCTTTACATGCATTGATCGTAGAATATCAGGTGATAATAATGTCAGGTTTTTGACCCCTTAACTTCCCAGCATTATTTGGAGCATTGTATATGTGCATATACCACTATATATTATTTTCAATCAAATTATCACCAAGTCTTGCATGTAAATGGTTGAACTAAAATAGTTATGTGTGTAATATTTGTATACTAAAACAAATGGGGCTTCGGTGGTGCAGTCGTCAGAGCAAGCTCCTTTCACCTCTGGGTCGTGGGATTGATTCTCTGCAGACTCTACTCGTGTGAAAAGAGTAAGTCAGCGCTCTGCCTAAAGGGTTTCCTCCCACAGGGAAAGTAATATCACAATTGTTGTAATGTAGGCTAAGAACATAATATATGGTAGGTAAGTAAAATATTTGATGTAATTGGTCACTGAAAAGCCCAAACGGGGGAGTGAGCTGAATAATGTATGTATGTAATTCTAATACTTATGTTGTTGTTTCTCAGGCTATATTGGAGAGTTCGAAATAATTGATGATCATCGAGCTGGAAAAATTGTTGTAAATCTAAATGGGCGCTTAAATAAGGTACCTATACAGCCCTATTACTAATTTTATGATTATTTTATATTGAAAGTTTATTGTGTCAATGTAATTGAATTTATGATGATTAATCTAGTGTGGTGTCATCAGTCCTCGATTCGATATCTCAGTTCGAGACATTGAAAAATGGGCAACAAACTTGCTACCATCTAGACAATTTGGATCGCTAGTTCTGACAACGTCAAGTGGCATTATGGATCATGAAGAAGCAAGAAGGAAACATACAGGAGGAAAAATTCTTGGCTTCTTTTATTGATAGCTGTTTTTTTCTCCAAATGTAAAATATATCCTTCAAAATATGCAGTTGTGTCATGTCTGTTTTTACATAGTTAATTGAGAGTGCTGGTTTGGAAGCTTCATTAAAGTACAATATAACTCATCTATGTTATTGTCCAGGTTTATGCAAAAATGTAGTCCTTCATCACGTGTGTATTGTATTTTCACACAACAACCAATAGCAATGTTTTGGTTTATTTACGCATCCGTAATTTTTGACATGGTTATTGGTTGTTTAGGTGAAAATACAATACACACATGACGACGAAGAACTACATTTTTGCATAAACCTAAACCAACATAGATAATGAGTTTCATTGTACTTTTGTGAAGCTTCCAAACCAGCCCTCCCTATTATTAATAACTGGTTTTTAGTAAGTTCTATTTGTTAAATCGTACAAGTACCTATATAGGAAGTCAGTCCCTTCTGAGCGGACTTATTACCCTCGGGATATAGTACCTATGCCAGGAAGTTATTACCATCGGAATATTATACCTATGATCGGAAGTTATTCCCCTTCTGGACGGAACTTGTTCCCTAGAATATACCGGAAGTCATTCTAGAACAATTAAAAAATGGCGACAACATGACTGTTCCCGGAAGCTTTGTGGTCAGTTAATTATATCTGGCTCTGCGCTTATTCAACAACAACTCGGAGCATTTTAGAAAGCTTACAACGAAAACTTGATAATGGTTCGAAGAAATAACAGAAACTAAAGCTATGCCAATTATGGAAAGTGAAACAAAAAGCCCCGCTTCTCGTGTGGACTCGATTGAAGTTGACAACCTTAGCGGTATGCGAAAATTGCATGTTGTTTTTGTCGTGTATTATTAACTAGCATAGCGCACACTTTCATTGCTAAAGGTTTGCTTTTTAATATTGACAAAGGGTGATGATATCTCGTAATATAGTTTTGTATAAACAAAATTCTTAGTCGGTCGAATATCGAAATAAAAATGCCTTCACTTTAATTCCGAATTTGTGTTTATGCCAATAATAACAAATTAGTGTTGTATTTCTGCATAGCTGAAATTTCTCGAAATATTTATTCTTTGTATATATAAAACTATGTCCTTGTTACAGAAGAGCATTGTCATTTTATGATATTTGCGTGTTGTTTGGAATTATTTTAGATTTTGTATCACGCACATTCTTAATATATTGGCTACAGTGCTGATAATCATAAATCTTGGCAAGGTGCTAATTGGCTTAATTTCATTAATAGCCCAGATATTAAAAATGATTACTATAAATGAAAGCAATTGTAAAGCATACAATGTCAATAACAAATCCTTGAATATAGGCATACAAATACACATACTGGATACATTGACCAGAAATAATAAGTTGTTCAAAAAATATAGACAGAAAAATATTTTTTTGAGTTATCCACTCCACTATGAATTATTTTTGCTGTAATTACTAGTTGCTCAATATTTTTGACAGACAAATTCCGATTATACAATAGATTTTGTTCTCCGTCGTGATTGTACAATATCGGATCTTGACAATTGACAATGCAAGGATTTTGAAATTTAACTTGAGCACATAAATTTACTTTCTGAACAAAACATAGTATCATGGTAGTGTTTCTGTGGGTGGATGCATAATTTGTCCGGTCAGGAAGGGCATGTCAAGAAGGTAAATCTTAACCCAGCCGTAGTAATACCATAAATGTCAAAGGGGGAAGAACTTTCCAACCTCAAATCTGGCAAAGACTGTCAAAGTGTTAATTAAAAGACGGGAACTTAATACGTATCTCGCTTTTCAATTTTCTAGACAAATTAACGCAGGAAGAGATGAAGTTGGTGAGAAAGTTGAGAGAACAGAAAGCCATCATCCTGGCTGAGATTCAGGTATTACTTGTGAAGATCGAGAAAGGACACAATAGCAACACTTTCAATTATAATATAGTTGAACTCGCATTACGAGCACCTCTCTAATACAGACACAACTCTATTACAGACATTTTCCAAACCTATATAAAACAGATCCTTCTCTAATATGGACACCTTGATGTGTTACTTCAATGTCTATGTTAGAGAGGTTCAATATATTGTTGTCAAAATGGGAAAAATCATGATATTATGCGCTAGTTGTTACCAGAGTTCAATATAATTCTGAAAACTTGGTCTGACATTATGTCCGACCAACCCACGTTTTCATCGGCCATGATCGTCTTTTGATTGGCCACTAATTATTTACAGACCTCAAGATAGAAATTATTGAAATTAATAAATCAAAAACTGTCGGCCATAATGTCCGAGCAAGACGACAATTGGTCGGCCATCTCAGCAATTCGCTCGAAAATGGCCTGTGGCCGACCGTTATATTGAACTCTGGTTGTTAATAAATTTCTCAGGTAGGGGTGAATGACATCTCTTACACCCTGCTGAAAATCTGCCAAGACATCTAGTACCAGACAATCTTATTGGTAGACTTTGTTGTATAGTTTTATAACTTAGTATTAGATGGGTTAGAATCAAGGTTAGGATCTGGATTAGGAAAAGGGTTAGGGTTGTGCACTTGCAAGGATTAGGAATAATTTAAAAGTACAGTATTGGCTATATTTAATTGAAACCCTGTCATATAAATCCATGATGTACCTTTGCTTACAGATAAGTTACTTGTTCATGAATTACCACTAAACTTAACAAGAGATGTTGTTAGACCTGACTTATGGCAGTTCTCACTTGTGTAAAAATTTTGCAAGCCTGGATGACTTGTGGTGCTATATTTAAGTCTTAACTTCCTTGTGTAACTTCCTGACAAAATTGAGTACTAGACATTGAGGTTTGGAAACTGAAACCAGGAAATGTGTTTACAGATCTAGAGACTCAGTTTCTTTCTTGAGCAAGAATGACTTATGGTTCAAAATATTTCTTGAAAATGAAGAAATTATTTCATCTGTAAGGCTATGAAATAATTATTGGAAGAAATCAAACTTTTCACTGGCTTGTAAGATTTTGAATAGTAATAATATTTAATATTTGTGTTATGCTTGTGTAGCAATTGAAAACGGAGATCTATGAAGTCCATTCAGAAATGGAAGCCGTTGAACAACCGGATGAGGGGTACTGTTACTTCATTACTTGTAGTACAAACATATCTACAAACATATGCTTGAGGATTTGTACGTTTGAACTTTGATGTTTCAAGCAAAGTCCCTTCGTCTGGAAGTTAGTGACTTTGTCTGGAAGTTAGTCACTGACTTCGTCGAAGTTCTTGTTATATTTCTCAGGTAGTTTGATCTTACAAACCCTCGAGCATATTGTCCACTCAAAGTATGTTTTCATCTGGGATTTTTCTTTTAGGAATAACTCAAAACAGATTGCTATTGGGCAGAAAAAGTTCAATATGGATCCTAAAAAGGTAACTGCCGGGACATACTGAGGCTGACTGACCAACCGGCTGACTGACCAACCAACTAAATCTGACCGACTGACTGACCAACCAGCTGAGTCTGACCGACCAACCGACTGACTGACCAACCTACTGAATCTGACCAACCAACCGACTGACTAACCAACCAACTAATTTAAGTCTGACCAACCAACTGACTGACCAACCTACTGAATCTGACCGACCAACCGACTGACTGACCAACCTACTGAATCTGACTGACTGACCAACTGACTGACTGACCAACCTACTGAGTCTGACCGACCAACCGACTGACTGACCAAACTACTGAGTCTGACTGACCAACTGACTGACCAACCTACTGACTGACTAACTAACCAACCAACTAATTTAAGTCTGACCAACTGACTGAGTCTGACTGACCAACCAACTGAGTCTGACTGACCAACTGAGTCTGACCGACCAACCAACTGAGTCTGACTGACCAACCAACTGAGTCTGACTGACCAACCAACTGACTGAATCTGACCAACCAACTAACTGACTAACTAACCAACCAACTAATTTAAGTCTGACCAACTGACTGAGTCTGACTGACCAACCAACTGAGTCTGACTGACCGACCAACCAACTGAGTCTGACTGACCAACCAACTGAGTCTGACTGACCAACCAACTGAGTCTGACTGACCAACTGAGTCTGACCGACCAACCAACTGAGTCTGACTGACCAACCAACTGAGTCTGACTGACCAACCAACTGACTGAATCTGACCAACCAACTGACTGACTAACTAACCAACCAACTAATTTAAGTCTGACCAACTGACTGAGTCTGACTGACCAACCAACTGAGTCTGACTGACCAACTGAGTCTGACCGACCAACCAACTGAGTCTGACTGACCAACCAACTGAGTCTGACTGACCAACCAACTGAGTCTGACTGACCAACTGAGTCTGACCGACCAACCAACTGAGTCTGACTGACCAACCAACTGAGTCTGACTGACCAACCAACTGACTGAATCTGACCAACCAACTGACTGACTAACTAACCAACCAACTAATTTAAGTCTGACCAACTGACTGAGTCTGACTGACCAACCAACTGAGTCTGACTGACCAACTGAGTCTGACCGACCAACCAACTGAGTCTGACTGACCAACCAACTGAGTCTGACTGACCAACCAACTGAGTCTGACTGACCAACCTACTGAGTCTGACTGACCAACCAACTGAGTCTGACTGACCAACTGAGTCTGACCGACCAACCAACTGAGTCTGACTGACCAACCAACTGAGTCTGACTGACCAACCAACTGAGTCTGACTGACCAACCTACTGAGTCTGACTGACCAACTGAGTCTGACCGACCAACCAACTGAGTCTGACTGACCAACCAACTGAGTCTGACTGACCAACCAACTGAGTCTGACTGACCAACCTACTGAGTCTGACTGACCAACCAACTGAGTCTGACTGACCAACCAACTGAGTCTGACTGACCAACCAACTGAGTCTGACTGACCAACCAACTGAGTCTGACCGACCAACCAACTGAGTCTGACTGACCAACCAACTGAGTCTGACTGACCAACCAACTGAGTCTGACTGACCAACCTACTGAGTCTGACTGACCAACCAACTGAGTCTGACTGACCAACCAACTGAGTCTGACTGACCAACCAACTGAGTCTGACTGACCAACCAACTGAGTCTGACTGACCAACCAACTGAGTCTGACTGACCAACCAACTGAGTCTGACTGACCAACAGAGTCTGACAGACCGACCAACTGAGTCTGACTGACCAACCAACTGAGTCTGACTGACCAACCAACTGAGTCTGACTGACCAACCAACTGAGTCTGACTGACCAACCAACTGAGTCTGACTGACCAACCAACTGAGTCTGACTGACCAACCAACTGAGTCTGACTGACCAACTGAGTCTGACCGACCAACCAACTGAGTCTGACTGACCAACCAACTGAGTCTGACTGACCAACCAACTGAGTCTGACTGACCAACCAACTGAGTCTGACCAACCAACTGAGTCTGACCGACCAACCGACTGACTGATCATAGTTACCCAATGGTAAGTTACCCATGTTTCACCATGGTGAAAATATAAAACAAAGAAGAGTGTTGCATTATTTCAGTCCAGGAAATTCATGCAAAATTTGTTCTCTATTTATCAGGGTATTGAATACCTCATCACAAATGAACTGCTAAACGACACTCCTGAAGACATTGCAAAATTTTTGCTAGACGAAGGTGTATTAAACAAAACGATGATTGGGGATTATTTGGGAGAAAAGTAAGAAATATATTATTTCTGAGAAAAGCCCATAGATTAGGTAGACCAGGAAATGAATGAAAAACCTTGTTATTCTGTGAGTTCTATGTTGCAACAACAAATGTGTTGCCCTTGGGTAACTTATTCATAACTAATTTTTCTCTTATAGTAAAGAGCCCATGTTGTCAGTTTTGCAGCAGTTTGTTGAACTTCAGAACTTCAAAGATTTGTTGCTTGTTGAGGCGTTAAGGTTTGTTTATTGCTCTAACTTTGACCAGTTTTGTCTGGTTAAACGGTTGTTGCCATTCAACAAAGGCATTCGTCAGGTTTGGTGGTACAGCTAGTTGTTAGCGCTTGTGCCTAATTCACCTCTGAGATTAGGGTTTTATTCTCGCCATATGCGATTGTCTTGATTGTTATTTTCCCTCAGTGTCATGTGAGAAGAGTGTCCGCAAAATGTTTTGCAAAGTTTCTTGCAAAGTTTCTTGCAAGTTTGTTGGAAAATATGTTGGAAAATCTGTTGCAAAGTTTATTGCAAACTTTGTTGCAAAGTTTGGTGCAAAATATTGTGCAATAAATCTTCCGATTGTCCAATAAATCTTCCGATTGTCCAATAAATCTTCTATATTCGTAGGACATTCCTATGGAGCTTTCGTCTCCCAGGTGAAGCACAAAAAATCGACCGTATGATGGAGTGTTTTGCAAAGAAATACTGCGACCAAAACGAGGGTGTTTTCACTTCAACAGGTAAACCGACAGTTTTTTCATTTTCAAAATATAAATTTCCTCAAGTTTTCCTTAAAAGGAACATATTTTACATGTCTGTGTTTTGTTGTTTTTAGACACTTGTTATGTGCTCAGTTTTTCAATAATCATGTTAAACACAAGTTTACATAATCCAAGTGTAAAAGACAAAGTAAGCCATGTATTTACTAGTTATATATTTACTGTTCATACATCTTGCTACTTGTATTCAGAGTTTCAAGACGTTCTCAACCTCCCACCGGGTAGGATTTTGGGTTTTCCCAACCTTCCTCAACTCTTCCGAAATGCAGGCTTTTGCCTAGGTGGGTTTGCCAGTTGGCCATTGCAGTACTGCTAGTCTGACTGAGTGCTGACTGTTGCTACTAATACTAGCCTGACTAGTCTAGTACCTACTGCTTTGTAATGTTTTATTCAGTGTTTCACTTTCAACCTTCCTCAATGCCAGTAAACCTTCCTCACGGGTTGTACCCGCATACCCACAGCTTTTTTGCAACTCTGCTTGTATTTAAATTTGCGCAGTATATTAGAAAACGCGCAGACGTTAGATGCGCGCAATTAAAACTGACTGGATGACTGAACGAAAAATAATACGTGCGGAACCGTTATTAAAATATATATATATTAAATACTTATTTCAGCCGACTGTAGACAAATTTATCACAATGAATCGTGGTATAAACTGTGGTGGAGATCTACCAAAAGATTTATTAATAGTAAGTATACGAAATGTTTTATAATATCTGATATTGTTTCCCCTCAGTCGCATGCGAGAAGAATGCTTCCAGTTTGACTCTACCAAACACCGCAGGTTTTCTCTGGTCTGGTTCCTCATGTGGTAACACTGGACCTTGACCTCTAGGAATAGTAGTTTAGAACAGATAGAGCTACCCTGTATATATGAACTTAGTTTAGGTTCTCCCTCCCCCCTGCCCGTATAGTAACACTGGATCAATAAGAGATGACCCTTACTGGAGCTCTAGAGAGAACAGTTTAGAAATGATAGAGCTATGGTGAACAATCGCATTTTGATGCATGCCACCGGCAGTGTGGATTATAACGATTTCGCTTGGGTCTGACAAATATCCGATCAACTAGACAGTTGCTCGGACATTGGCTAAGAATGGTCGGCCTTGCCTGTAATAGTTTTTACGTGTACTGGTCAGATAACCCATGAAACTTGTCGACGTTGTTGTTGATGCGTCATGGTAGAGACCTATATTTAGTTATTTACATGAAAATGCCCTTATAGAGCAACATATAATTGCGTTAAAATGCAATCTTAACATTTGTCACTCTTTCCTTCAAAGAGACTTTCGGTATTGTTAGTATCCGTTATTATACATTTAAGTTGGAGGGAAACTGTGTACTTTACTTGATCGGTTAAAATGTCTGTGCAGAATAAAACTAATCGGCAAATAGCCGAATGGCGACCGTTATAATCCACACTGGTGTGCCACTGGTTTAGACAGCAACGAGAGCTATGCATATATATAGAAATGTGTTTTCTTTCCAGAGTCTTTATGAGAATATTAAAAAAGAAGCGTTTAAAGTTCCAGAGGACGATGGTAGTGACATAACGAGAACGTTTTTCAATCCTGACAACGAAGGATATTTAACGAAAGAAGGTGGAAACACGAATAACATATATTGTAGTAATTTCTGATTATCTCTAACTATTCAAACACAACCATACGAAGATCTAAATTGATGTTTTTTCTTCAGGTGGTCATCATAAGAATTGGAAAAAGCGTTATTTTATTTTAAAAGATAATTGTTTATATTACTTCAAAGAAATAAAGGTATGAGTGCTCAACTGAGTCCCCCCCCCTGCCCTTGTATAAACCTGTTTGTAGAATCGGTGGGGGTTGGATTGTCATGAGGGGTTTACTGTATCTCCCAAGTCTTACTCCCCTTACAGTGGTGAATATTGTATTTCAGTTATGTATAAAGCTCAGTGGTATAATCTGGTTATAGGATAAAGAACCTCGGGGAATCATTCCGTTAGAAAATCTTCATGTTCGCGAAATAAATAGCAATAAACCGGTAAGAATTTTTTTTACTTTTTGAGATTGTTGGTAGTATTTACTGTCTGGTGTGGTCTGTTTCTGAACTTACTGAAAAGAATTAGAAACATTTCGATATTTCGAGCAAAGACCCCTCGTTAAGAAATAAATATAGGTACTTCGCTCAAAACACCAATGTGTTTTAAAAGTGTTTTTAGGTCGTTTACACAAACAAGCCAACGGCAGTCTTTGTGGCTAACCTGTTTGTTTGTTTTTCTTTTGAAAGTTTTGTTTTGAAATTTCGGCATCGGAAGAAGCAGGCGGTATGATAAAGGCATGCAAGACTGATTCAGAGGGAAAGGTTGTCGAAGGTAGGGCATATATATATATATCAACATGCAGGTGTCAGGTACGGAGGTACCACTAAGTTAAGCCTGCTACTGGGCACCCAACACCCGCCCAACATCCGCCGTTGACAACTTGTCAACAAGCTGGGAACAAGCACATCCTGATAACAAGTTGCTGCAACAGCATTGGTACAGATCTGCTGCAGGTTTGTTACAACTTGTGCGTTTTTACGTGTGTAACTTTATCTCCACCTACCTTTACCGATATCATATCAAGTAAGATGTCAATTCTAAAATTGTTTTTATATATTTTCAGGTCGCCACGAATCTTACAAGATATCTTGTGAAACGGAAAAAGAAAGAACAAAATGGATGAAATGCATAATGTAAGGCATTACGAAAGTTCGCTTGTTTTTACGTAAACTTTTTTGCCAAAGTCTATCCTGCGAACAGGCTCTTGGGGTCGCGGGTGGCACTAACGCTCGTAACCTATTAACCCAGGAGGGCCTGTTCGCAGGCTAGCCATTGTCTTATATGTATTTTGTTTTTTCTTTTCCTAGGGCTAGCATGGTCATGGACCCATTCTACGACTTTTTACAAGTACGAAAAAAGAAAGCAACACAAACGGCATCTAGTTAAGGATAACTACATTTTAGCATCAGGTGTGGGAATGGTCCATGCACACACAGGGATAGGGTCAAAGTCTCGCCAATGAAACTCAAAAAGAGTGCGAGAGATCACATACTGTAAGGTCAAATTCACACGCACAAGACCGAGGGGGAGGAAAATCAATATTGTACAGCATGTTTACACGAGACCGGAGTCGAAAGTCGTTCAGATGTTTTTCGCGTATCATGAAGAATGCAATCCACATCAATGTTGTTAATCTTCTCTACCGTTGTGTATTTTCACGCTGCTCCAAAATTCAGATCGGTCCAAAAATATTGAATTCGGTACTGTCTTTTATCTCGCTCCAAATTCATCCTGGTTTTATACACACATAAAAACGCACAAATTGTAACAAACCTGTGGCATACTTGTACCAATGCTGTTTGAACAACTTGTATCAGGATATGTTCGCATTGTTAGTTCCCAGATTGTTGACAACTTGCTACAAGGTTGTTGATTCAACAGACTTGTTACAAGTTGTTCCAACAACTTGTTATCGTCCTGCAATTCGACAACTTGTTAAGAAGTTGTTGACAACATTGTTACAACTTAAGGCGGTTTCCATTGCACCCGTATCGTAGCGAAACGTATCGTCTTTCTTTGTTTCCTGAGCACTCGGGTAGAACTAATGACTTCGACACAAAGGAAAATGCTACGCTACGTTACGTTACGTTACGTGGAAAACGGCCTTTATTAACAAGCTTGCTACAAGCCTGTTGCGAACACATCTTGTGAGATATCTATGTGTGGATGACTTCAGACCTATCTGAGCAATTTTTCAACCCTGTCTCATGTAAGCAGCGAATGGAGACGAACAGCAAGAACTCCTGCAGTTTTCATCTTCTGTCATTAAAGTCAATGAGACTTGACTCTCCGGATGATTTTCAGATGGTGAAAAATTAGGTAGAAGTAAAACAATAGCTTTGCCAGCGGGCAACAGTAACATTTTAATTCTATGATTTACAAAAAATTAACATATTTAGTATATATACACATAGTGAAACGAACATGTATATATTAATGATATAGTGGCATTATTACAAGTCGTGTCCATTTGAATTATACAACAAGGCCGCAGGTTCGAACCTTGTATTTGTTACAACATTTTCTTTTTGAAAAAGTAAGATGGTGGTGAGTTCAACCGTTGGAGTTACCATCATGGTAAGGTGACAGTAATCATGGTGGGTTACAGTAATCCGATCAGCCAAGGCTCGGGCATCCTTATTCTATGGCTCGCGCTAATTGGCTGGGAATATTAAAAACTTCAAATGCTCATAACCAACAGTGAGGTTTCGCGATGTTTCAGTGATGTTTCTATCTACAATGTGTTCATCGTTAGATGCAAACGACGGTATCGTACGGCCTTGATCTTTACACCTATACGCAGGCTAAATTGCAATAATATTGATAATTTGATATATACGATCTGGAACGATATATTTATTATTTAGTGTACGAAAGTTTAGAGTACAACATGGTATAGGAGATTTTATCACGAAATTTTATCTTTTTATTTTGATTTCTCAAAAAGTAAAGAAGTTTAGCGTGATGATACAAGGCAGGAACACGAAGGAAGCCACAATTTAGAGAAGAAAGAAAGAATCGTCCAACATGATCAAGGAATATCGTATTTGTATGCCTCTCAACGTCGAGGAAGTAAGTCCGGGCTTGTAAATAATTTCTTTGACCTTAGTTGAAGTGTTTATGTAGGTCAGATTTTGACAAGTTATGTTACATTTTAGCTTTAAAGTAGAAAACATGTTTTTGCCTATAATCTGTGAAGCCAAATGTCTTTTGGTCAGACTGTTTAATAATCGTGTGCTAATATATTTGCAGAGTATATGATATTTGTAAGACTTCTTTCAAATAACTTGCTAGATTTATAGTAATAACTTGATATTCTGAGGTTAAAAGTTTACAAATATAATTGTGCTTTTTAATTTTTGCCGGTTTTAGTTTTAGTGTACGGGACGTCAACTTAATATTGTTTACACAAGGTCACTCTGATCAAGTATTAATTTTTTATCGTTTTCATATTAATGAAACAATTTCAACTTTATTAAGTTTCGTGTTTGGAAAATAAGATTTGTACCCTTTGCCTCTTTTAAGAATTAATAATTGGGAAATCTTCGGTGTTTTCTGCAAATAGGTATCCTACCTTTTTTGCCAAATTTTTAATATTACAGCGTAAATTCTCAAGAGGTTTAGATATTCTGAAATTATAATTACCATAAAGTTATCAACACATTTGTGATTATAATTAAAGAAATTTAATATATTTCAATTTCAATATGGGAACATAAACTCGTTTCCATTTAATATGTAAGTGTAAAACTTTCTTTATTGCTTTCTTATATCACCTGCTCTTGATATATATTCAACAAATATAATTTTTGCGAGAGATGACAGCTATTTGTCAAAACAATCAGGTCAATATTAACCCATTAACTGGCAGTACCCTACCAGTGACAAGTAAAATTGTCTGGCGTTAGATGCATCTGGGTGCATTGCCAGCTAATGGGTTAACAGAAAACAGAGGCTTTCAGTGTTAAACATTTACTGTTGACAATTATCTCTAATATAGTAGCGTGACAATTGAACTACATCTCCCAATTCTACAGAAATTTACTACATGCTGCACAATAGTACTTAGTACAATAGTACATATATATAATTATAGAACCTTGTAAACAGGGTGCAAATGAAATAAGTTTTGTGTTTATTTCACAGGGGAATTTGTTATTGCATGTGAAATTATATTGCATTTTTATATTGATTTATTGATGAATTCTAGTTGCAATATTTCATTACCATATAAGTCATTTGTATAAGTTGAAGCAATACAATATTTCACAGCTACCTCCAACCCCTTGTTCCATTTCTTTGCCTCCCCCCTACTGTCTGCCATCTACTGTCCCGTAACTCTTACTGAAACCCACTAATAATGTTGTTTCGTAGTACAAGATTGGTCAGCTGTACATGATAAGCAAGCACAGTCATCAACAAAGTGAAAGTGGCGAAGGTGTTGAAGTTGTAAAGAACGAGGCTTGTGAACATCCTGTACATGGAAACGGACAGTATACTGAAAAGAAAATTCATTTGTTTGGGTACGTGGTTTCATTATCCGCTGGTTGATGCTGGCATTTTTATTGATATTGCATGAAAACGAAAATGACATCCGCATTCATGAGTTTTGGTCTTCCTGTTCATAAGCAAGAACATGCTGGAAAAAATACAAAGCTTGCAATATCCCATGGTAAACATGCACAAAGTCTTGTTTTCAGATCAAGGTCAGACACATCGCTTTTCCTACTAACTTCCAGACAAAGGGCCTTCACTCGAAACGTCGAAGTTCTCATTGTATTTTTCAGGCAGTTTTACACAACAGTCAACCGCCGTATTTGCTATACTCTACCCACATTGGCACTGCACGTTCGAGTTTTCTTCAGTGTGTTTTAATACTATACGACCTGCGCATAGACCCACACAGTCCTCGTGTTTTAAGGCAAGCATGATGTAACCTCCCACGTTTGGGTTTATCTTTCACTTTCTTCCAAAGTCATGGTACTCACTGAGCGATTCAGATACTCATTTGTTAATAAGCTTTGGGTCTTTAGGACCAATCTACCTGAAAAGTACATAAATTCAACGTTTTGAGCGAATGCCCTTCATCTGGAAGTTAGTATTGTAAAACTAGTATTACCCACAGTTACCATGGTACCCTGTGAAAAACAGTCGGCCTCTTACAATATAGACTTGTCTGTTTTCAGGCGGTTGCCTTCGTGGATTAAAGCTTGCATACCAAGAGTGTTTTATGTAGAAGAACGAGCATGGAATTTCTATCCCTACACAATCACTGGTGAGCAAAACTTTGATTACTTCATTAAAACGCAACTCTTTGACAAGTAAAATCATCTTGTGTCAAACAGCATAATTAAGATAACCCAGCAGGGTGCATTAGGGTGCATTACAGTTTAAGATTCAACCAATATTTTAGACATTCAATGAACCAATTTGTCGACTAACTGCATTCTCTTTATTTTTTATGTCATGTTTCTTGTTGGTTTCTCAGACTACACAGTATGTTGTTTTTATTAAAGAATAGCAAACATTATGTAGCTTGTTCTAAACTAAATGGGTTGCTCTACAGTATCAGTTCTAAACTGTCCTCCCTCGAGGTCCAGTAAAGGTCATCCCTTTTGATCCAGTGTTACTACAAGGTGAAACCTAAACTTAACTAACTTTATTTATACTGGATAGCTGTATCAGTTCTAAATCGTCATCACATCCCTTTCTTTGTTTTCTAATTTAGTGTTCGTTTGTTCCACGGTTTTCTATTCACATTGAAACTGTCTATGAAAATAACAATGGATCAACTCAAAATGTTAGTGAGTTCGCTTTGTTTGTTCAATCTAATTAGTATTTACATCTGGTGTTTATTTATACGTATGAGCTCACCCAGAATATGCGTGGTTTTTTTCTTTTTAGCCTTTCAAGCTTAGCACAGAAATGCCGGAAATTCATGATGTAGATTTTATAGATATTGCTTACGATGAATATCCAGAGAAACATTATGTCAAAGAAGAGGTGATAGCTCTCGTAAATCCGTTGTTATACTCATGGCCGGATTTTGATGGGAGGTGTGGGGAGGTGCGCACCTCCCCTGGGGTCGTTTTGCATCCCCCCTGAGATTTTTTTCCACCTCCCCTGAAAATTAATGCACTCCCCCTTGTGAAAGAGTGCAATGATGGATTAAAGTCATAACTTAAAATTTAATAATAGCAAAAATATTTACAACGAACTTGCCAAGTTCGATCAAACACAATTTCAATTGGATGATTCATAAGTACATTGATAGATATATACATTACACACATACATTCAACATTGTTGACTTCAGAGGAATACGTCTTAAACCCTGGGCCCCATCCTCCCAGGGAAGCTGGGCCCAGGACCGCTGCACCTCCCCCCAATTTTTTTTCTGCCTCCCCAGCATTTACACCAAAATCCGGCCTTGGTTATACTAGTCTAATAGTTTAATGCAAGGTGATGGTCTTCAAGTTCGGCTATCCTTGCTTGAAGATCACCCTGTCTGAAACTGCATATTTTGTAAATACCAACCTTATTTTGGTGGTTTTAAAAATAGTTTTTGCTTTTTATAGGATTGTAGATATTTTAAGTCGAAGAAGACGAATAGAGGTCCATTGGAACAGGGATGGAGGGTAAGTCATTCAAAATCACTTGTGAAATGAGCTTACGTCAGAGTTGCAAAAAGAATCGTTTTCAATCTTCGTCTGGGTAGGATTTTGGCTTTTCCCAACCTTCCTCGAAATAACTGGAAATTTTCCGACATGCAGGCTTTTGCCTGGGTAGGTTTACCATTTGGTCATTGCAGTACTGCTAGGATCTGACTGAGTGCTGACTGGTGCTACTATATACTAGCCTGACTAGTCTAGTAGCACTTACTGCTTTGCAATATTTTAATATGTAATAGTTCAAACACGAGTAGGAGGACTTCCTCCGATTTCTAAACACCGAGAACGGAGTTTAATATACGAGGAGAAGTCGAGTATATTTTAACGAATTTCTCGGTGTTTAGAAATCGGAGGAAGTCCTCCTTGTAACGAGTGTTTGAACTTCTCAAACGAACGTGTATTTTGCGAGAAAACCGACGTGAAAGTTCACTTAATTTATGCAATTTCTTTCTCTGATTTCAAACCGTCTTCCACGCTTATGATATTCTCTTTGTTTTTGGTTCATGAATTATTAATGAGTTTGAGAATGCGTGGTTCACTTTCAACCTTCCTCAATGCCAGTAAACCTTCGTCACGGGTCGTACCCGCATACTGGCAGCTTTTTGGTAACTTTGGGTTTCAGATTTACATTGAAAAGTGTAGAATCAGAGAAAAAATATCACGTATAGATAAACTGAGTGTAACAATTTGACATAATTTCATCTATGTTTAGGATTCGACAAAACCAATCATGTGTTCGTATAAACTGGTCACTGTTTCGTTTGATGTCTGGGGGTTACAGTCGAGAGTTGAAAGTTTTGTTCACAAAGTAAGTGTGACGTCGTTGACGAGGTTTCATCGTAACCAGGATGCCGCGATGACTGCGCAATCTCTAGATAAAGGTACGTTCACACACAGCGAGTTGTCGGGCCGATTTCAGATGCACGTTAATGATATTTGAAAAATACGTGGCAAACGTCATCTGGTGACATCATCAACTGAAAATATTCGTCATTAACATTCAGCAAAACCTAAAATCGGTCCGACAAATCGCTGTGTGTGAACGTAACTTAAGTGACCTCCCGTTGTGTCATTGTTTAGGGCATCCGAGATATTCTGTTAGTTGGGCATCGACAGGCGTTTTCTTGGATGGATGAGTGGTGGGGTATGTACTGATGTCCCTATTACGATAAATCTATGGCTAACTTCTGGGTGTTCATGTATGACCGGGGTTTGATTCCCGTGATATCATGTAGTCTGATTATAATTTCACCCCAGTCGCATCGGTGATAAAAGTGCTTCCAGTTTGACACTCTGCGGTTTTCATCCTGCAGTAACAGTGGATAAATAGGGAAAGACTTACTGGACATCTGCAGTGGTGTAACTTAACGCTTGCCCGGAGCAAGTGAAAATCATTACGGGCAAGTAGAAGTTTCTTCTTGGTTGCCCGATCGGGCAAGTTACTTTCTGTTTCAGCTTTGCCAGAAAAAGCTGGCCATCACCAAGTTATTATCCTCAAGTACAGTATTAAATGAGTAAAATATAGACCAGTTAACTTTTCATTCTGCTCGATAATTTGAAAAATGTAAATAAATGAACACGCCTCGACGGACATTGTCCGACCATAGTATGACGGACATAATTGTGCCTCGACTTAAATTCCACTTCAGTTCTTAAGGAAAATAAAAGAATGGTGATTGGTGTAGATTTGTTCTATATACTGCAAATTGTAGTTATCCATCAGCATATCATGCTTACTGCAATCATTTGCTTCAAATTGTGTTATTATGTAAACCAAAGCTAGATCTAATGGCAAGTGAATTTCTATTCAGGGCAACCATTTTTCATGTCCAACTTGCCCTGATCGCAAGTGGTCAAAAAAGTTAAGTTACACCACTGATCTAGTGAGGATAGTTTAGAAATGATAGGGCTATCATGCAGTATAAATAAAGTTAGTTTAGAGTTGCTCATGTATAGCGGCGCCGAAACAATATAAGGGATGGTCCTTACTGGCTTTAGGGAGAAGAGTTTAGAACTGATAGAATCTTCCACCTTGGTCTAGATATGGAAATAAAAGACGTTCGAGAATTCGAGAAAGCCAAACACGAGGAGACCAATGAGAAAGTCGTTGGGGCTGGTCCCCAGGGCTGCTCGGAATCCACACCGGAAACCACGACTAGACAACATTCTTCTCCTAACTAAAAATCTTATTTATCATGCTTAGCTTTTTTATTAACTTAACAATTTTATATTTAGTGGTTGACAATTCAATGTCACCATCTTCTAAACCACTTGCATCGAGACCCCATTTCCCCCCGACTAAATCTCTTATTGTTAGTAAAATAGTTTTATCAATATCATGTCTAGCTTTTTTATTAACTAAGTCTAAGGAGTTTTATGTATAAGTAGATATTATTGTCATCCAAATAGGCGGGTATTGGATTTTTCGATCATCTACTTTGATCTACGTACGGGCCAACTGCGACTGAAGTTTGCTATGAAAACTTTAAAAAGTATTTTTTCAAGTGTGCAATTATGCTGTAATATTTATAAATTGTATAAATATATTGACTGAACTTTTTCAAAATGCAAAACATATATTGCAGAATATACGTATATCCTATAGTAGCCTGCTCGCAGACGTTCTTATGGCTCAAACCCTGGCGAGGGTTTGAGCCATAAGAACGTCTGCGAGCAGGCTAATCCTATAGTTGAGCGCAAAATACAGAATGGTATTATTTTTCACACGTGGGTTATGTCATTGGGTATCGATGAATAAAAGAGGGTTTAGCAGGATTGTAGGAAGTTAAATGGTGATATTTAGGAACAGAGAGGGATAAATTGGGATATGTGATGATTCAAGGGGTTATTTAGGAGTAACAAAGGGTAGTTGGATGTTGCATTGGGGTATTGAGGAGTAGAAGCGGGTAAAATGCGATGCAGTATTAATGGTAAATGAGGTATTTAGGAGTAACAAGGGGTAGTATGATGATAAATGGTTGAATCTAGGAATAGAACGGAGTAACATTGGATGTGTGATGGATCAAAAGGGGTATCTAGGAATATGAATGAGTTGTAGGCGTTAAACGGTGGCATATAGGGATAGAAATAGGTAAGATGGGATGTGTAATGGATGAATAGGGATATTTTGGAATAACTATTGGTAATAGGTGTTAAATGATAGTATTTAGAGATAAATTAGGATATTGAAGTACCTCATATGAGCCGTTCGCATTTTAAAATCACTGATAAATCAATGGTGGCCACGTTTACTCGTTTTAGTCGAATTTTTTATCGACGACGTGTTTTAACTATCGTTTTCTTTCTGCTATCTTGTTTCTCCTGCCTTTGGCTTTTCGTCTATCAAACGACAGCACCGGTTGAATATCGCCATGTACGATTCGGTGAGCATAATGAATGTATACACTACAAAAGTATACCGAAGGTTGGACCCAAAAAGTTGATATTGTTTTATACGACTATATTTGATCGTTTTGCAGTATTCTACCCAGAAGAACTTCAGTGCTGTGAGCCATTTAACTGTGAAATTACAAAGGATAAGAGTAGATTATTACAAAGCGATGCAGTTATTTTTCACGGACGCGACCTGCCCAGTGGAAAACATATGCCTAAACAAAGGACAGCTGAACAGCGTTGGGTGTTTTTTACTATGGAAAGTCCATTCCATTCAAAAATCGTGTCAAGCGAATATAATGGAATGTTTAATTGGACAATGACTTATGAAAGAAGATCAGATATATATGAACCTTATGGATATTATACAAAGCAGATAGATAGTAAAAATAAAGGTTTGTAACATGTACTCATAATATATAGACCCATTGCGAGGCTTGCCTTGTTTACGTTGCAGGTTTGCTGGCAGGCCAGACTGCATTGTTTGTAAAACGCGTGCGGGATAATGCGTGCTTGCAGTTTCTTTTCATACTAGTTGCGTGGAAATATGCGCGCCGAAGTAATGTAAAGTATTCACCATATCTCATTACTTTTACACAATTACACTGACTGACTGAAGAAACTTTTTGAGCTCATGAGAGAATAATTGATAGACTGATAGTTCACAGAAGTGGCCTGAAGCCAAACATTTTACTTACATTCCGTCTCATTTTGATACAAAAACAGTCCTATCGTGAAAGAAAGGTGCGCGGTGTGTGCTTTTTCATATATTTTCAACTAAAATGTGTGCATTTTTGGTCAAAAGCATGAAATGTGTAAAAAATGTGTGCGGAATATGTTCCGCGTGCATGACAAACAATGCAGTCTGGCTGGCAGGCAAATGTTGTTAAATAAAACCTCCCAAGAGAGCTTCGTTAGTGTTGTGGAAAACAAGATTATGTTGACATCAAACCATTATATATTTATAGTTATATTATTGTTTTAGTATTTAATTTTTATCACTGGAAAGCACAATAAATAGTAAGTATTTTATAGTCAGTATTTTTTCTCTATTTTATTAGAACTCAAACCAAGAAACTATGCAAGTGGAAAAGATAAGCTGCTGGTATATGTCAATGGCCATTGTCAAACAGTCGATGGTTTGAGAGAGAATTTTATTCGAGCTTTGAACAAAATTGTTAAAGTAGACATTCACGGGAAGTGTGGTGGGATATTTGGCCGACTAACTTGTCCGAGGAATAGCGAAAGATGTGTTAAATTATTAAAGCGTCACAAGTTCTATATCTCTCTCGAGAATAGTGTTTGTGAAGATTATGTATCTGAAAAGTATTGGAATGTCCCATTTGACATTGACTCTGTTCCGATCATTTTTGGCTTCAAATTTTTCAAGGAGTTGGCTATTCCCGGTTCATATATTGATGCTACCACATTTCCAAATTTGCATAGCCTCGTTAATTACTTGAAATATCTCGACAAAAACGATACTGCATATAACGAGTATTTTAAATGGAGGCAGTTATATCAGACAGCTAATTTGGAGCCATGGCCTTGCCGTTTATGCAGGATGCTACATAATGATTCATTACCGGTGAAAAGCTATGCACGTTTCGACCAGTTCCTTAGTCCCAATGCAGTCTGTACAAAGTTAAGCAAAGACGATATACATATCAAATTTTAACCCATTAAAATTAACACCCAACATTTTCGCTTTGAAGGGTAATTAATGTGCATGTTTTTTGTCAAATAGATTATAAATATATATATAAAATAAATTATAGATTATATATTGTCCAGTTACATAAAGAGCTCACGGCTGTATGTAATAGACGCCCGCATTGCAGGATAGCTTACCCTGAAATTGGGCTGAAATTTGACAAAAAATTTAAATTTGACAAGGCAAATGAGTAAAAAAGAAATTTTGACCGTTTATCGTCGCATTTTACGCGTTTCTAGAAGCTGGAAAGCTAGTTCTGGTATTGCTAAAGATACTTTGGAAGAAAGAAGTTACATTGCAAATGAATGCAGAGAACTATTTCGGCAAAATTCAAAGGTATTTTACTGTTTTAATAGTTTTGTCTTTCACTTCGGCCATGTTTTTAATTGCATGTGGGATTTTTCCGGGGGGTAATTTTGACAGTTAAAAAAACAAAGTTTACAAGTTTGTTTTAAATGTTTGATGTAGTGTTTATTTAAAAACTTAACTTTGATATGCTTTGGCAAACTTTTTACTTGAAATAGCAAAAAAAACTTGTATACACAACTGAGTAAGTAACTTAACATATTATGCCAGTTAACAGATAACCAGGAAATAACAAGATGTCTGGAAGAGGCAAAAACTAGGCTAGAACTAGGTACGTAAGCTACTATGTTGGCGAGTAACACCAATTGAAACTCGGGTTTTGATTTGTTAATTGTCAATTTATTGATGCAAAATTGACTTGCTTGATCCTGAGCCTAGCAAGACTACACAGCTTTGCGGTTGGAAGACAAAAAGTTTTTGGCAATAAGCCAGTTTGGAGTTTTGACTTTGCATCCAAATGGTGCTTTCATGCGTTGGGATAATATTGCAGTTGAACTATAACCTGTAGCTGAGACTGGAAGAATTAAAATATGCATATCGAGGTATTCAATTGATCATTGTTGGTGGCGCAGTCATCAGAGCAAGTGCCTTTCACCTCTGAGTTGTGGGTTCGATTCTCCACTCGTGAAAAGAGTAAGTCAGCGCTCTGCCGAAAGGCGTGTGTTTTATATACTTTGATATGCATATTATAATTCTTCCAGTCTTAGCTACATGTTATGATTCAACTGCAATTTTATCCCGAATCTCTGAACTGGCTTATTTTATCTTGTATCCTGTACTGTAGAAGGGGGTTAATTGGGACACAAAGGGTGAAATTGTCCTAATACACCCTTGGCGTACTAACTCACCTCAATCTATGGTAGTTATAGAAATACTAGATTAGGGATCAGACATTTTCAAGAACACTTCCTCTTATTTTAGCCCTACATTATGGAAACCCATATCCAAGACCGGTAAGTAGACCGGTTTTGCTGTAAGACTCACAATTTTAACAATCTCACGGTCTCACCATTTCTTACTTGAATCTCAAGATAACTGCCTCTACACTTCCATCTTCCCATTTGAAGATAGATTTGATCTGAGTTGAAGTATTATATAAATAGATACTTGTCCATTATAATACATTTATTAGTAAATTAATAGCCTGTGCTTTTGGATTTTTAATCCAATATGGCTTCCACAATCACGTTAATTAAATGGGCAAGATGGAAGAAAATTTATTGATCTCACTATTTTTAATGCATTAAATCATTTTCCAGCCTGGAGATGAAATTTCAGTATTCAGAAAAAAATCATAAAAATATGTAAACACTTTCTGCTAATATAATTGAACATTTATAAACATGCTATTTTGAACATTATCGTCCAGGTCAATCTACCTCCAATGGCGCTAGCTTCACAAGGAAAAACAATGATGAAAGCACAGCAGAGGGCAAGAAAACAAGCAAAACCAGTTTATTTACATTCACACAAGGAGCTGGAATAATTCAATGTAAGATATAAACTGTTTCTGCATATTAATATATTTATAAATACAACTTACACGTAACAGTGGTAACTAGGCGTTTGAGTTATCTAAAAATGTGGAGTGAATGGCAATGGGCATTAACATGTGTTAGCTGCATAGGTTTATGATTTTATTAGGCAGAATTTCCAGGTTGTTCCATGGATCTGTTTTTATTAGCCGGCAATATCAGCCTGCTTTCCAATGCATCTAGCAACTGTTCACAGTTATCAGACACTTCAAATAGATTTGCATCACCAGGGTTTACAAATCCAACCTTTAAAGCATTCTGATACTAAAGAAATGAAGAGAAAAGAATTTACGCATTTAATGCATAATTGGATGCATATCTCCTGATCCTGAGTTAGAATTAATCTGGCCTGTGCTGCAGAGCAAAGAAATGAAAGCTTTAGTCTAGAATTGGCAAAACAGTTTCATTTAACCCATTGATGCCCAACACTTTCTCCTTGATGAGTAAAATTGTCTGGTGTTAGACAGTGTAAAATGACAAAGTGGGCGCATTGCAGCTTGGATATAATGGGTTTAAATAAGCCGGTTTGATTTTTGTCCGAACAAAACGTCGACATTTTGAACGAAGGTGATTTTGTGCTTTTATAGTAAAATGAGAAGAGCAATCATGTGATAAACATAAAGATCAACATACCCAATCCAATATTCCTCCATAATAGTTCAGAGTGTTTAGAATTCCGACTGGCTTACTGTGAAGTTCTAATCTTGCCCTAAAGTCGATAAAAGTTGCAGCACTAATTAAAGGCAACATCTTGCTAGTAGCACACACAGCACGTACAGAGATCACATCTATACATTCATCATCAAGTCTATACATTCATCATCAAGTCTATACATTCATCGAACAACCAAGCTAAAATATTTCAACTTGAATAGAACAATTGTTTGGAACTACATATTAAGGGCATAAGATTTAAGCTCAGTCATTCACAAAATATCTGAAAGCGTTATCTAATTTTCGTTTATCTACCGTTTAAGCTAAACAGCCTTCGTACAACCAACCCCTGAAAAACTCAACAAGAACTTCAATGTTTCGAGCAAAGGCCTTTCGTCTGGAAGTTAGTGGGTTAAACTCTTACATTTGCACAAGCACTTACCAACATATCATTTCAACAATCTCCTCTAATGTTCCTATACCACCTGGTAAAGCAATGAATGCATCAGCCTAAAAAACACAGTTAACAATAATTCAATTGGTTCATTTAAGCTGTATTGTTTCCTAATGCATGCTGACTTCACCCTATCTAACATCAGACAATTTAACTTTTCAAGGGGAAAGACTCTTGCACATTTGATGGTTAACCAAACTATCTGGCAAAGCCACTTGTTAAGTCACACCTTTTCACAAAACATTCTTTTCCTTGTGTGCATATCTTCAACAGTGATAGTGTGTCCAATAAGACTACTTTCAGGATCTCTTTCTATGATCAAAGTGGAATATACGTCATATCATTGATGTGTTTTTAAACCCATTGAATGGGAAAAGCTTTTTAGTCCTTCTGGGTGATAATGGATTGTTTGATTACACCTTCATTTGTTGTTGTTGTTTGTTGATGACATTGACACACATTGTGCTTGTTGTTGTTGGGGTTTTTTTCACGTTTGTGTGATTATTGGCAGCTGTTTGTGTTAGTAAAACAAATGTTGACAGGACAAATGTTGATAGCAATATTTGTAATTATTTTTTATGAAACTGAAGTTTTTATCCTGTATAATAATCATAATAAAAAATAACAAACTAGTAGACTGGCATAGGATTAAGTTCTATTAATAAACCTAGGAAAAAATTTGGAATGATTCCTTCCACACTCCCACCACCCTCGTGGACAATCTTGGCGATAACTCCCATGATCCCGCTTGCCCCGCCACCATATACCAAGGAGATGTTACGTTTCAGCAACGACTTGCCAAGTTCTGTAATTACAACATTAAGTAATTCGCATGTTTGAGAAATGCTATATTCAAATAGCCATTACCCATTTCATTTTGAAGAGTAAAAGCATATGGCATTAGACAGAATAAAATAGACCAGATAGGTCGCATTAGGGCACATTGCGGCTTAATTGGTTCACAAGAGAGATGGGCTGACAGTTTGGTTACAGCAACCCATTTTCCCCAGCATATTGTAGGTAAAATCAGCTGAGCTAATTCCTGACTGGAAAGTTTGTAAATTGCGCAATCGAAAATCTAATAGTAAATATATAGAAAACCTCAAAATTTGCACAATATGCGATTTTTCCCAGTGGACTGTGTTGTACCTTGTGCAGCCTTAACAAAAGCAACATTATTTCCTAAACTTGAACCACAATAAACAACCACAGTACGTAAAGTTGGTTTATTAACCGTAGAACACATAATATTTTATATCCACAATTACGTTAATTTGTCCCTCGTGTTGCGTGGTTTTCACTTGTTTCCATCTATCAAACTGACGTTACGCAATTTTCCCGATTTTCAAAGATTTTCATATTCGTTTTTCTTGATTTTTCTTCATCAATTTGGTTAGGTTTTGGGTTAGGGTAGGTTTTAGGGTTAGGGTCATCAGTTACAAAGTTTTTAACTTTACTTCAAAGTTGAAAAAATGACGTAACGTCAGTTTCGTAGATGGAAACAAGTGGCGACCGTATTCTTAGAATGTTTGAGCGCTCTCACATCCCACTTCTTATTAATTCCTTAGATTCTCGGCAAAAATTCCTTAGATTAGGTAAAAATTTCCTTAAACGTTAGCACATGGCCTGTTTTTTAGTAATTAATGCCCTAGTTAGGTTAAGAATTACAAGGTTTATAGGTTCTCTGAAATTTTGTCTCATTTCGGAACTGGGATTTTGAGCCATAATATCATTACGTCATTGAAAGCGATCCAGTGCAGTCGTAAGATGTACATGTGGGTTGAGGGTTCCTTAGAAATTGCTTAAAAATTTTATTTCCTCAGTTTAAGGAAATTTCCTTAAATGTGAGTCGCCTGCAATGTTTACTAATGTTTTTTTGCCATCAATTCTATATGTGGCATGTTTGTTCCGTCGGTACTTTATGTATGCATATTTAAATGTCTTCGTGTTGGCATGGTTACGTACGTCGTAGGGTTGAGTTGTAAACCCTACATTGTCGACTGTCAATTTATACCGACTGGCTGTTAATTACAATGGCCGACAGTGACGTACAGGCGCCATATTTGAGAGAGGTCCTTTAGTTAGCCTACGAAGCAGTTGCTTTATTTTTGAGTGGTTATTATATATTATTAAAATGGGCGATAAAATAATCGGGCGGAAAAAATAATATTAAGCGACTGCTTCGCAGGCTATCCTTCAGTGTACTTTGCACGTTGGCTATAACTAGGATGAAACTGAAACTTAGTTGTTGTGCTGTGTTGTGCTGTGCTCCGGTATGGAATGACATATTTCTGTGCACCAGACACGTGCACCAAATATTAGGAAATATATTGGCAAGACCAAGGTCACATCGCTTTCATTCCAAACTGTGCTGTGGTGTGCTGTGCTGTGCTGTGTGCTGTGCTGTGCTGTGCATGTGCTGTGGTGTGCATTTAGCATCATTTTCTCGCATTCATAAATGTCAATACATTTGTCGATTTGACGTTGACCACCAATCCATCCATTGCATTCCATCGTATCATATTTTATCGCAATTTAATTTTATAGTATGTTGTATTGCGTATTTTGTAGTATTGTTCTATTGTGTTGTGTTCCATTTACACATTTGTGTTTGTTTTTTCATTCCCAAACGTGCGTCACACATTCTCTTGTAACCAAAAATACGTATTAAACTACTGACGTTAACTATGTCACAGTCAATTACTTTCTATAATTACGTTAGCCAGGAGGTTATGTTTTTCACATGGGTTTGCGCGTGTGTTTGTTTGTCTGTGACCAGTAATTTACTGGTAACACAAATTTGTGGAGCTAATAGATCATGGGCCGTGAGATGCAGAAAATTTTGTAAATCGATTAACTTTTAGTTTAAATTTACAAAAGTCTATCTTGCTTTCTGAATAACTATCTGATTGTTGTATAATTTATGCATGAATACTTGAATTGATTTGCTGATATACATTGTGTGATACTTTGAAATTAAATACAATAGGGTACAATTGTATTTCTTTGAAAGAAAATGCAAATATGAAGTTCAATTTCAAACGGTTCACTATTGTATTAAATTTCAAAGGGTTCACTTTTTTTTGAGACACCCTGTAGGGCAGTCTGAGTACCTTATAGTGTGTTTGCACATGACGTCACAAAATTCTAAAATTAGAGCTACAAAATTGGCTGGAATTTGTCACGTGTCGCCAAGGTCATTAGTTCTGCTCTGGTGCTTGCTGAAACGAAAATATGCGCGCGCTGAGAGCCTGAGATACGTTTGGAATGATAAACGTCTCAAGTTAAAGACACGTTTTAAAAATAAACTGAAAACAATGTATCAGTGTCATTGTGGTTTCGCGTGTTCTAGAAAAGTCTCTTCAAAATTGAAGGGTAATGTCTTAATCAGTCTGCATCAGAATGGCAATTATTTAATCCAACATCCGTTGTTTCGAGGGGTGATTTCAAGAGTTGCTAAAAACAGATGTAGAACTATAGAAGGCTGAGTCATGCACACAAGTGGGGATAGCCTTGTCGGAAATAATATTACTTGTTAGAGTGCCTGTACAATGGAATGTAGGAATGACGGAGGAAGCAGTGCAAAGTGCTAAAGTGTTCCTATTTTCGTTGTAGAGCGTGTATACGTAGGTCGAGCCTTTTTCACAATTTCACAATTTCACAATTTTATTAAATTTAAAGAAAAAGAAAACAAATATACAGTACTACACGCAAAATAGCAAAGCTAATCGAGGCGTGTAGTTACAATATCAAAATTATATGCTCATTATATTTATTATTAATGTAACAATGTAAAGTGTTACATGAATAATAACTGATCTTAATAATAAAAGTATACTTTTGGCATAGAATTATATACTAAATATCTAATATTTCCCATTTATAACAACCACTTAATAATTTCTTGAATACTATACTATAACAACTATATCATGGGAAACTTAGAATTATTTTCAATGCTTGACCATTTGTTGAATTATTGTGGGTACATCAACATAATCATCCTCAAGTTCAAGTATTGTTAAAAGGGTTTTCTTTATTATTTTATTGAAATTCGTTCTTCCCAATTCACGCACATCAGTGGAGATATTATTCCATACTTTTGCTCCAACTCTTGCGAATGATGAATTTGTTTTTGTAAGTCTTGCATATTCAATATAATAATTCTTAGATACGCAATGCCTAGTGTTATGGTTATGAATTTGTAAATTGACTGGAAAGTTTGTAAATTGCGCAATCGAAAATCTAATAGTAAATATATAGAAAACCTCAAAATTTGCACAATATGCGATTTTTCCCAGTGGACTGTGTTGTACCTTGTGCAGCCTTAACAAAAGCAACATTATTTCCTAAACTTGAACCACAATAAACAACCACAGTACGTAAAGTTGGTTTATTAACCGTAGAACACATAATATTTTATATCCACAATTACGTTAATTTGTCCCTCGTGTTGCGTGGTTTTCACTTGTTTCCATCTATCAAACTGACGTTACGCAATTTTCCCGATTTTCAAAGATTTTCATATTCGTTTTTCTTGATTTTTCTTCATCAATTTTTTGGGTTAGGTTAGGGTCATCAGTTACAAAGTTTTTAACTTTACTTCAAAGTTGAAAAAATGACGTAACGTCAGTTTCGTAGATGGAAACAAGTGGCGACCGTATTCTTAGAATGTTTGAGCGCTCTCACATCCCACTTCTTATTAATTCGTTAGATTCTCGGCAAAAATTCCTTAGATTAGGTAAAATTTCCTTAAACGTTAGCACAGGGCCTGTTTTTTAGTAATTAATGCCCTAGTTAGGTTAAGAATTACAAGGTTTATAGGTTCTCTGAAATTTTGTCTCATTTCGGAACTGGGATTTTGAGCCATAATATCATTACGTCATTGAAAGCGACCAGTGCAGTCGAAATTTCCTTACATGTGAGTCGCCTGCAATGTTTACTAATGTTTTGGCATGTTTATTGTGTCTGTACTTTATGTATGCATATTGAATGTCTTCGTGTTGGCATGGTTACGTCATAGGGTTGAGTTGTAAGGTCCTCATTGTCGACTGTCAATTTATACCGACTGGCTGTTAATTACAGTGGCCGACAGTGACGTACAGGCGCCATATTTGAGAGAGGTCCTTTAGTTAGCCTACGAAGCAGTTGCTTTATTTTTGAGTGGTTATTATATATTATTAAAATGGGCGATAAAATAATCGGGCGGAAAAAATAATATTATCCTTCAGTGTACTTTGCACGTTGGCTATAACTAGGATGAAACTGAAACTTAGTTGTTGTGCTGTGTTGTGCTATGGAATGACATATTTCTGTGCACCAGACACGTGCACCAAATATTAGGAAATATATTGGCAAGACCAAGGTCACATCGCTTTCATTCCAAACTGTGCTGTGCTGTGCTGTGCTGTGCTGTGCTGTGCTGTGCTGTGCTGTGCTGTGCATTTAGCATCATTTTCTCGCATCCATAAATGTCAATACATTTGTCGATTTGACGTTGACCACCAATCCATCCATTGCATTCCATCGTATCATATTTTATCGCAATTTAATTTTATAGTATGTTGTATTGCGTATTTTGTAGTATTGTTCTATTGTGTTGTGTTCCATTTACACATTTGTGTTTGTTTTTTCATTCCCAAACGTGCGTCACACATTCTCTTGTAACCAAAAATACGTATTAAACTACTGACGTTAACTATGTCACAGTCAATTACTTTCTATAATTACGTTAGCCAGGAGGTTATGTTTTTCACATGGGTTTGCGCGTGTGTTTGTTTGTCTGTGACCAGTAATTTACTGGTAACACAAATTTGTGGAGCTAATAGATCATGGGCCGTGAGATGCAGAAAATTTTGTAAATCGATTAACTTTTAGTTTAAATTTACAAAAGTCTATCTTGCTTTCTGAATAACTATCTGATTGTTGTATAATTTATGCATGAATACTTGAATTGATTTGCTGATATACATTGTGTGATACTTTGAAATTAAATACAATAGGGTACAATTGTATTTCTTTGAAAGAAAATGCAAATATGAAGTTCAATTTCAAACGGTTCACTATTGTATTAAATTTCAAAGGGTTCACTTTTTTGAGACACCCTGTAGGGCAGTCTGAGTACCTTATAGTGTGTTTGCACATGACGTCACAAAATTCTAAAATTAGAGCTACAAAATTGGCTGGAATTTGTCACGTGTCGCCAAGGTCATTAGTTCTGCTCTGGTGCTTGCTGAAACGAAAATATGCGCGCGCTGAGAGCCTGAGATACGTTTGGAATGATAAACGTCTCAAGTTAAAGACACGTTTTAAAAATAAACTGAAAACAATGTATCAGTGTCATTGTGGTTTCGCGTGTTCTAGAAAAGTCTCTTCAAAATTGAAGGGTAATGTCTTAATCAGTCTGCATCAGAATGGCAATTATTTAATCCAACATCCGTTGTTTCGGTGATTTCAAGAGTTGCTAAAAACAGATGTAGAACTATAGAAGGCTGAGTCATGCACACAAGTGGGGATAGCCTTGTCGGAAATAATATTACTTGTTAGAGTGCCTGTACAATGGAATGTAGGAATGACGGAGGAAGCAGTGCAAAGTGCTAAAGTGTTCCTATTTTCGTTGTAGAGCGTGTATACGTAGGTCGAGCCTTTTTCACAATTTCACAATTTCACAATTTTATTAAATTTAAAGAAAAAGAAAACAAATATACAGTACTACACGCAAAATAGCAAAGCTAATCGAGGCGTGTAGTTACAATATCAAAATTATATGCTCATTATATTTATTATTAATGTAACAATGTAAAGTGTTACATGAATAATAACTGATCTTAATAATAAAAGTATACTTTTGGCATAGAATTATATACTAAATATCTAATATTTCCCATTTATAACAACCACTTAATAATTTCTTGAATACTATACTATAACAACTATATCATGGGAAACTTAGAATTATTTTCAATGCTTGACCATTTGTTGAATTATTGTGGGTACATCAACATAATCATCCTCAAGTTCAAGTATTGTTAAAAGGGTTTTCTTTATTATTTTATTGAAATTCGTTCTTCCCAATTCACGCACATCAGTGGAGATATTATTCCATACTTTTGCTCCAACTCTTGCGAATGATGAATTTGTTTTTGTAAGTCTTGCATATTCAATATAATAATTCTTAGATACGCAATGCCTAGTGTTATGGTTATGAATTTGTCTTGAGTGAATGAAGCAATTAGAAATTGAAGATGGGCAGGACTCGTTAGAAACATCGTGCATTAAATTGAAACAGCTTTGATATAAAGCATATTTATGAAGTATTTTTGATTCAATAAAAGTGGAATAGCATGTTCTCTGTATTTTTGAAATAAATTAATCGTAATGCCCTTTTGTAAAATAAGTATCTTATTGACATACCTTTTGATGCATGCCCCCATACAATTAAGCCATAAGTTATATATGGTAATATTAAACAACGATATATATTATGCAAAGTTGAAACAGGTACAAAGTGTCTCAGTCTAGCAATTACGCCGATAGCTTTACTTATTTTAGAGCTAATGTTGTCAATGTGGTATTTCCATGTAAGATTATTATCTATTAAAACTCCCAAATATTTGACAAATTCTTTGCATTCGATTTCAATGAAATTGTTCGTACTATTATCAAACAATTTTATGCTGATTTGGTAATTTAGCTTTTTTTGATGAGGTCGAAAGATAACATAATTTGTTTTACGTAAATTCAGTGTCAATTTATTTGAATTTAGCCATTCACAAACTTCCACCAGTTCTTTATTTACAATTGTCTCAAGAGATTTTAAATTTTTATCAGCATATAATATATTTGTGTCATCAGCAAACAAATAGAATTTGAATACTTTGGATGACACATGTATATCATTTATATATATCAGAAAAGTAAAGGCCCAAGCACTGAGCCTTGTGGTACGCCATATCTATTTGTTTCTTTCATAGATATATTTTCTTCATTTTGAGTTGTTTGTATTCGATCAGTTAAATACGATTTAAACCAATTATTGATAATCCCACGAACACCATAATGCTCTAATTTACCTATGAGTATGGAGTGATCAACAGTGTCAAAAGCTTTCTTTAAATCAAGAAATATTCCACATGAGAACAGACTTTTCTCCATATTATTTTGAATGTTGCTTACAATGTCTGTAATTGCATATTGTGTCGAATGTTGGTCTCTAAAACCGTACTGTTTATCATATAAAATCTGGTTTTTATCGAAAAATGTTTAAGACGCTTATACATCAATTTTTCAAATATTTTACTGAAATTAGAGAGCAATGAAATTGGCCTGTAGTTTCCTGGATCAGTCTCATCGTCATCCTTATAAACAGGAATTACCTTAGCATGTTTAAGTTTTGATGGAAATACTCCATTTTGAATTGAAAGATTCATTATTTCAGCCAGCGGCCACGATATGTTTTCTTTATTCATTTTAGTATACGCGTGGGACAAGAGTAAAGACCATTTGTTTTGCCACAGGGCATTAAATTGATTTCGGATTCAACTTCAGAAGACGTAACGGGTTTGAAAAAGAATGAATTTGGATAATTGTTGGTATTAAGATAATAGCTAAAATGTTTACTTGAATTGGGCAATTTCGCAGCTAATTTTTCCCCTATATATGCGAAATGCTTGTTAAAAATATTGGAAATTTCTGTAGGACTCGTAGCTATTTCATTTTTGATTGGACACCTCAATTTTGTAATCAGTTTTCGACTTTTTTTCTTACGATTTATTAGATTGTTGATACCGTCCCAAGTTTTCCTCATATTTTTAAGATTATTTTTAAAATATTCCTCAAAATAAAACCTTTTGCTCATTCGAGTTAAGTTAGTTATTTTGTTTCGATATAATCTATATTTCTCTTTGTTTCCAGAACAAAATAGTTTGTTTTTGATCTTAATGGATTTTTTAATGCCTTTTGTTATCCATGGTTTAGCAGACTGTTTAATTTTACGTTTGGATATCGGTTTTAACCTTTGCTAGAACCTTCATAATTCTCTGCTATAGGCAATTCCAGGAAGAAAGGTACGGGTGCATTCCGATTTGTCGGATTCAAATCTCCTCTTGACGCGTGGGTTTTACTGGATTTGCTGACAAGAGTTAAGCCTCGTACAGACGAGCAAGTTTTCCTTGACAAGTTTCTTGTCGAGTTTACTTGTTCGTGTGTACGGCAAACAAGTTTTTTTCCATCAATTTTTCCTCGACAAGTTTTACGAGCCCGTGTGTTAACGATACAAGTGAGTACTTCATGTTTATAGTGGCAATGGCCGCTCAACTAGATCGAAGATAAGTGTGCAGTGGCGTACTGCGCATTTCCTTGTCAAGTTTTCCTTGTCGGCGGTACACACGAGCAATTTTCCTTGTTCGAAAGCTGGCATGACTAGCTTTTGAACAAGGCTCCTTGTCAAGGAAAACTTGTCAATTTTTTGCCGTACACACGGGCAAATAAAACTTATCAAGGAAAACTTGCTTGTCTGTACGTACGGAACTTTAGGCTATTGGCTTATACCTGGCGAAAAGTGTAGTTGTTTTGCTGTATTGTTAAACTTGCTCCAAGTCGACCTCTGCTAGTCGAGAGCTATAGCCTGTGGTCCAGTCCAGGCGCTATGGTGAAGTGGACTGAAGCACAGGCTAGTCGAGATCGAGCGCGAGGTCTACTGTATTGTGTGAAATCACATGCAATCGGTCCGACAAATCGAATCGAGTGAACATGCATGCCTTTAGGGTTTCCCTTTTTTTTCATTCCCAATGCACTAGGCATTTATTTAAATCCATTTAAATGTTACTTATGAAATAACCAAATGAATAAATGTACAGAATTTAGTGTTCCGTAAGTTTTAGTATGCATTTGTTAACTTATTTGTAAAATATTAAAAACTTAGAAGGATTGAAACTTTTCCGTGCGTACAAAAAGTTAGCCGCGACGCGGTCAAGATTAGCGATAATTTTCGAAATCGGCCGCGCTGGCCGTACGTGCAAGTGCTCTGTGACTCGAAAATGATCGCTAATCTTTTAACCAATCAAATTTCACGAAAGTATAAACACATACGTGCGTGCAATTGTGCGTACGTACGTGCAAGTGGAGGCCGGCCTTTACTTAGTTATCGATTAAACGCCGCGTTGTTGTAAATATTAAAATGCTGCGCTTATTCGAGGGAGTAAATACGGTTCTCTACCTGTAAATATCAACATTTTCTTGGGGGGATATACCCCTAGCTTCCGTTACTTGCTACTTGTGTTTCAGCCCTAAGGGAACATTCCCATATAGTGCATTCCAAAGCATAAAATTTGCTTGGCATCTATTCAGGTTCTGACTTTGACCAATCTCCATGTATCAACACGTTAGATCTAATCACGCTCTTCATTTTCCGATATTGCGTGACTGGCCCTTCTCAATCGACCCGGTAAACAAAACATATCACTCAAAATTTAAAATTTTAAAGCGCATTTACGTAAATCCGGTCACGATTCGCATGCCCGCACATAATATTTTGTGACACTTTCAAGGATAACTTTCTGTAATCAAAAACAAAGTGAATGAAAGCCAAATATTTTTCCCCAACAGGACTCGTTAATACTGTACAATCGACTTGGGAATCAAAGTTTCAGGAAATGTGCCTTGTGGAAGCTTGTGATTGTCGCTGACAACCCGTCCTCACATAATTGGGTATGTATTCGTTGTATATTATATATAAATCTGGGAACAATTGAATTATACCACCCCAAACGTTAGCGCTGTATTGAACATGCATCGTCCTTTAATAAATCCAGTTTTATTTATCCTGGACAACTTTGGTTCATGAATTGAACTATTTCAGGAGAAAAGTAAAAGCGATTTTTTTTTAAACAAGACAGTTTATAATACATCGCTAGCTTGCATGTATACTATAGGCGGTCGTATATTTCAATTGATACATAAAATAGGAGTGTTAAATTCCCCTTGTAAGGGATTAAGGGGGCTTATTTGTTTAACTGAAAATATTAGGATAATGCCAGGAAACGTGATGTGAAACTGTATTGATTATAGGCATTATAAGTCGGCATACCCATAGGGTATATACTCCTATAACGTTTAGTAGAATCTGAACAGTACTGTCTTGACTATAACAACAATGACATAAGCCCAAATTACAGTTCTGATATTTCGTCTTTGTTGGCTGGTTAACAAAACACTATTATCCCCATATTGCCTTTGGAATATCTATTCTTTCAAAGATTTCAACTGGCTGTGGTTCAAATGCGTATAGCGTTTTTGTGTAAATGTAAATATTCGCGGCTTCGATGTGTTCGCTTGTGTGAATAATGTATTTGTCCCATATTATATAATGACGTTTGTAAACCACAGAAGTAAAGTTTGACTCTTTTTCCGCATTACATTGTCAGTGACAGTGTTAGTAATATGGTTATACTAAGTCCCTAATATAGGTGCGACACTTTAGTTTTATGTATTTCGAAATCAGTTTTGAAGATACAATCGAAAGCTCTGCCAAATATAGATTAATAACGTAGTATTTCCTCAAAAACAAATCAATATTGTAATTGTGTTATGAGTTGTGACATTGTTGATGTATATGTGAAAGAATGAACGCGTCAAGAGATTATTGAATTTTCAACCGTCTGATAAGTACCAGATATGTACGTGTTGACTTGGCAGCTCTAATAGACAATTTGCATTATAGACTAAATTTTGTTCTAGGCAAGGAAAAGGGAATCAATCACAACAGCTACAAAGAACAATAAGATTAGTAAAATTGCAAAGTTTGGTTGCGAAATGTTGTAAAATGCGGAAAATATAGCCTTGCAAAGTTTGCAAGGAATTTCCGCACGTAATACAAAAGTTACCAAATTTGCAAACTTTGCAAGGCTATATTTTCCGCATTTTACAACATCTCGCAACCAAACTTTGCAATTTTACTAATTTTAGTATGTTCTTTCCGGCAATATACTTTTTTTTGCCTAGATAAAAAATTAGTCTAATGCAAATTGTCTATTAACATGTCAAATATGAGTTATTACATCGGCAAAATCGGCATTGGACATATATATAGTACATTTGCATGATCTCAACATATTATATAATTTTGTGTTACTATAACATATATAGGCTAATATGTGTAACTACATGAAAAGCACATACTTCAAACAACTACTTAAGTCATATTGTTCAACGATGCCTGTTCTGGAACGCCACATTCATTCATTTATGGGGCTTCGGTGGCGCAGTCGTCAGAGCAAGCGTCTTTCACCTCTGAGATCGTGGGTTCGATTCTCGCTGGGGACTCGTGACACTTATGTGAAAAGAGTCAGTCGACGTTCTACCGAAAGTCGTGGGTTTTCTCCGGGTACTCCGGTTTTCTCCCACAGGGAATGTTGACAGGATGGGTTTGGATAAGCCCCAAACTAACCCTTCCATCGTAGCTGTGCTCCCTGATCAGACATGAGTCATACGGTGGCAGCCATGAAGAGGCGCCTTTACTAAGCCTTCGACTCGATCAAGTCGAGCTGCGTCCTTCGTAATTCAGCTCAGCTCTCAGTATTTACTTACTTACTTACTTACTTACTTACTTACTTACTTACTTACTTACTTACTTACTTACTTACTTACTTACTTACTTACTATTCATTCATTTTTCAATCTATTTAAAATGGGAACAGTTTTCATTTAATCTTTCGGCTGTTTAGCCCTGAACTGACGCATTTTGGTTTCCGAATTCCATTTTGATGCTAGATAGAATGTTCGATAATGATAGCTCATTCGGAAACGGTCAAGTGACCGGTGAACATAATATAAAACAAACTGAACGAATGAAAACATTTTAAAAAACAAGATACGACTAATAGAAAAATAATCTGGAAAAATTGTGGGAAACCCGAGATATGAGCTAAGATAAAACACGTTTAAATTGGGGTTTTTTTCGATTCTATTATTACCGTAGAATCATCATGGCAAATAAGTGGCAACAAAAGCAACACGATGGCAATATATCTGCGTGCGCAGATACAAAAACACTCTTCGTAGTTATGGTATGCTTATTGACTGTAAAATTAGACTTAATGGACTTTTAAATGGTCGGCTTATTATTCTCTGCAGTGAACCAGCTACGTGACTACAATTTCAGGATGCAAAACAAACTAATTTCATGAGCAAAACACAAAGGCAAATGGTAGTTATCGTTGTACTGATACCACTGTAATAAACGTCCTTAAATTCAGTCAACTTTCGTGTCGAATTACCCTTTAAATACTGGTTCGTTTGAGAAGATATTTAAATACTGGTTCGTTTGAGAAGATATTTAAATACTGGTTCGTTTGAGAAGATATATCATATACTTGAAGTTGTTTTATTACAGTGATTTTGAAACACCCAAAGTATTGTTGAAAACTCGGCCTACGCTTCGTTTTTCAACACACTTCTCGGTGTTTCGAATAATCTATACTATAGATAAACATCTTCTCTTGTATGGTATTTACGTAATAACACGTAATATTAAGGCCACTATTTGTTAGATATTAGTTTCTCATCCACCGCCCGCATGACTTTGAAAATGGCCGTCATTATTGTCATTTTCTTGTGAAATTATATTTTTAACAAGAACGCTAGCCAAATTGCGAAATAAAACGTACGATTTAACATCGAATTCTATTCATACCCTTCTATCTATCCGTTCATATATATGTTGCGCACTTTCTTCGCTTTGCGCGCTCTAAGAAAAGCCTGTACGAGAGTCCATACTGCAATAATGACATAATGATAATGGCCGCCTGCCCGCATGCATGTTGACAAACGATCCTGATGAGAAACTAATATCTAACAAATAGTGGCCTAACCTGTATTGAAACTCTAACTTTATATAAACAAGTTCCTATTTGAAAATTATTGGTCAAACGAGGATGAGACGGTTGACGAGAGTTGGCAAGCTAGCGAGAGTTTGCATGAGAGCTTTCTCAACTCTCATGCCTCGTTCAAACCATGGTTTTCATACGAGAATAAGAATCGCGTGAGAGTTGATGAGACGCGTATCAGCAAAGACTCTCAATCCTATTAAAACGTGCCCTGAGCCCCTGACAAATATTTGAGGTGTAATTGGATCAAGGTGTAATTGGATCAGAATTCTTGGATATCTTGAAACGGTCTCGAAATAACTCGTGAAGCTAATTACCCGATTAACGAAATTGGAAAATGGCATTTTAAAACTGGGAACTCTTTTCTATTTGTTGAGTGTTGTGCATTGTAGTACATTTAAAAAAATCACCAAAAATATTTATCTTTGCCAAATACGGGACAAGTTATTTAACGATTGAAAATTAACCTTAAAGTCAGTTTTACCACTAAGAGTGAAAATTATAATTTCTAAATGATTGTACTTGTTCAGTGGACTGTTTCAATCTTGAAAATTCTAGCTTTATCAATTCACCATTATATATAGATCAGTGTCTTGACCGTGCATTTGACGGACGTCTAACGTATATTAATTAAGCCTTATTATAAAGTGATACGAGAATTAATTAGACGCAGTACTGAAATGCGGTGTCCCGTCTAGACCAGCACAAGAGTAATATTGTGTATGTGTCATGTGTGTACTTGACCGCGAAATGTCGCAGCATTGCTTCGCATGAAGTTCGCTTCAAACATCAATATTTCGTTTTTATATGCTTCTAGTAAGTTAGGGCACCACAATTATCGAGAATGTCAGAAACTCAGAACACTGGCAACATTTTAACAATTTAATTAAGGCATTTTAAGTCCTGGCTAATTAATGCTGTACATATCCGGCAGTCGATGCTTTATATAGACCTGAAATTTCGTATCACTTATTTATTATAATAAAATAAGTATTTTTGCGAAAGTTTGCAATGAGTTTGTTCGTGGCCGAGTGGTTAGGACGTGCGCCTACGATTTCATTTGATTCGGATGTTAAGCGTTCAATTCCTGTCGAAACACTTTCTTAAAACTTTCTAAACTTTCCGACTCTGAAATAATTTTTAGACATAAAAATCTAAATTCGTAGCAAAAAATACGCCGGCAATATTAGCAATATGTATAGGTTATCGTATGAGGGGCAAGGCGATATCAGTTTTATTGCTTGAGGGACGATATCATAAATGTCACGAGATAGCGCAGCGAACGAGGAATATTTATGATATCGTCCTGAAAGCGATAAAACTGATGTCGCCTCGTCCCGATTATGATAACCCGTTTATTATATACTTGTGATTACGGGAACCACTCAGTATTTTAATGAAATACAACCCTATCCTAACCCTATCCTGATGATGACTACAATCTAGTCGAAACTTCGATTCAATAAAATAACAAAATGTTATTCGGAGTTACAAAATAAAACTAACAAAACTCGTGTTGCTAAGGCAACGTTAAGTGCATGGGTGTTCTCGAAATGTCTTTGCAGTATTCACAATTGATCTTGAAACTATTAAAATATACTATTTCATAAACTTGATAGTCTCGATATATTCATATAAATTTCCCCTTATGACCTAGTTTTAGATTTAACATGTTTGAATTTTGTGACATACATTTTGAGTTTGAGAGACATACGACAAGTGACACTTATAAATAAGGTCCATTGAATGATCTATAATTTTGATTCAATATTCCTCCTTGAATTGGATACCTTATTTGAAAAGGTTTCTGGAAAGATTTTTGACAGACATTCTGCGTTTTCTGGTGTCTTTTTGGGAGAAAATAGACAGGTGCAGGTGGCATCATATTTTGTTGACAGTCTGGCAAAGACATTTTGTTTTGCACCAGCAAAATATTTAAAGTATTAAAAACACACTTTGCTTACAATTAGCGTGTCTATAAATATGCGTCATGGACAATTGTCAATTGGTTGAAAACACATATAGACGCGTTTGTTTGACTCAATTAATTGCTGTAAAAGGTTAGGCGATGCATATGTAATTCCGATAATATTTGCATTTAATAGAATTGTTTGTTTTTGACTGACGTTTATCATGGCATGTTGTAAAACCTGGACTCAGCCTTTGTCCTGAATTTCCGACTTTTGCTCGCCATTTTTGAATAACTTGCTTTTTCCCACAGCATGTCAAATTTCCTCTTGGAAAAGGCAATCTAATATTCAAAATGGCGGCCAAATGTCGGAAAACGATAGTCTATGCGGGAAACGAGGTTTCAGTAAAAAGAACCATTGTCAGGGCCGGACCTCACACCCCCCCAGAAATTCTATTTGGAGTTTCAGTCGCTAGAAGTGCTATTTTAGTAGGCAGACAATGTAGTCGGTACTAACAACAATGTAGTCGGTACAAGTTCGTTAGTCAGTCGGTTGCAGTCAGTCGTTACCTTACACCCCCCCCTGATAAATTTTCTGAGGACGGCCCTGATCATTGTCATTCAGGTGCTTTGCATGTTTGTTATGGCCAAAATTCTACTGAAAAAGTGACACATCTAGTATTTTTGGTGCCTCGTTTCGAATCAACCTGACACTCGGGCTCTTCGCCTCCAATTCAAATGTGTTATGTCGTCAGTTCCAAAATTTCGGCAAAAATTAAGAACTTCAAACTGATTTGACTTAGTGAAATTCTTACCATACCATACCATAGTAAATTAAGTTTTATAAAAAAAGTTATTAAGTTTCATTTAATAAGTTTTATGAATGTACCGACGCCAGCTTTATATAAAAGTTTGATATAAATATCTAATAAACGTCAGCTTAAGTTCTATAAATCTTATATAAGTTTTTATGCCATCATTGCAGAAACTTATGATGAATTCCAGTCCGCGTTTATCACTCCAGTTTGTGTGTAATACTGAGTCCAATTCAGTCCAGTCCACGTTTTACAACATGCATAATTATGTTCTCTTGCTGTTTGTACGTTGTATGTGTGTGTGATAAGCGCAGGAATATCATCTCAAGTAGCAACTGACTTTTATCAGTTTTGTGTGAGTATATAGTAATGATGATCATGTATATAGTGTATATATAGTGCATATAAATATTAGATTAGATTTGGTGTATTGTATGAGTTTGGAGGGACGATTTCTAGATTTGCATGAGGCTGATGAGGGCTTATTTAGTCTGGGGGTAAACTCGAGCATGAGAAATGATAAGTGTATATTTATGAGAATTGGTTCAAATTTTGGTGAGAGTCGATGAGAGTTGCATAAGAATTTTAAACAACTATAGTCAGACTAGTGTTTTGCACTTTCTATAAGAATTGGCTTAACAAATAACACGTTATGACTGTGTCTATAACAAGAAAAGCTAAGATGGAAATTTAAACACTTTGTTTACCAAAATTTTAAAATTATTCTCAGGGCTCCATTTTGCGCGCTAAATTATTTCTGTCGCAACTCTCATGCAACTCTCATCGACTCTCATCCATCAACATCATCAACTCAACTCTCATCATCTCTCTCTCATCATTCATCAACTCCTCATCAACTCTCATCATCTCTCATCCTCATCAACTATCATCAGACTCAGTGTTTTGCACTTTCTATAAGAATTGGCTTAACAAATAACACGTTATGACTGTGTCTATAACAAGAAAAGCTAAGATGGAAATTTAAACACTTTGTTTACCAAAATTTTAAAATTATTCTCAGGGCTCCATTTTGCGCGCTAAATCTCTCATGCAACTCTCGTTCTCGTTTAACCGGGGCATGAGAGTTGAACAAACCCTCATGCAAACTCTCGCTTGCCAACTCTCATTAACTCTCATCCTCGTTTGACCGGGGCTTAAGGGTGGTTAATGCATGATTGTGCATTTCATCTCTGCCTCCCAGGTTCGATTGCTGGCGTATGCTGTTTCTGATTATTATCTCGTCTCGCTCAGTCGCATTTGAGAAGAATTCTTTCAGTTTGACTCAAACACCGATTCCTCCTAGAACAGTAAGGGATGTCCCTTACAGGACCTCTAGGGAGAACAGTTTAGAACTAATAGAGTAGTTTCGCAAAGTTTACTATCATGATATCGATATTGAGTGGAACAAAAGACAAAGATCGCATGAGAGAGACGCCTAATATTACGCTGTCTCATTAAATATGCATGGCTGCGTTTTCTTGCTAGCGCTGTATACTGTATAACCCGTTATTGGAGATATCTCTGTGGTCAGTTCCTGCCTGTGTTGTATGTAGATTAATTGTGTATTCTTATTTATGTTTGTTGGCAAATCTTGTAAAATAAAAAAAAATAAAAATAAAGGTTTTTATTGAAAATTTGATACATTGAAGCAAGCGCAATCCAGTCACATATATTGAGATCAGTATATTGTTTGAACAGCCATGCAATTCTTTGTTTAGGTTATGTATTATCGATTAAGGCGGATCGGTACAAAAATATTTTTCCAAAATTCCATGTGTTTGCGAAGTGGCTTATGCTAATTGTGACAATTTCATATGTTTTCACTTGAACTCATTAAAATTGCGGTTCAGTGTGGACCGCGGTTTAAATATAGACCATTCTTTATATGTTTTAGTCATTATTCCTGATATAGATCAAAATATAATGTTGTCTTTATTCCGATTTCGGAAATATAACCGTTTTCCATAATTAGAGCTATTTGCTCGCGGGCAAACCGCAGTTTTCCGTTTTAATATAAACAATGAATACAAAAATTTGGCCTATGGGTCTCGCGAGCAGGGTACGTAGCAAAAATGTTTTCGCCTGTGCACGACGCTGTGCCAGGTCTAATGCCGAATGAAAAGTAGCCAAAAAATTGAGATATTGTAAACTGCACTACCTATACTCTGGGCCCCATGTTTGAGATATTAGTATATTGTTCTCTCTGCAGGTTAGACCAAAACAACATCGCATGCATAAGATATACCGCATATTTTAGCACTTAAACTTCGCCGCAAGGCAAGTTCACGTATAAGAACTGCGGAAATGCAGAATTTCGTTGGAAAATACGGATTACTGGACGAAGGGATTATACTCGTTGGATTATACTCGTTAGAATATAGTTGAAACAAGAGAATTACATTCAACAATATTTTTGTTGTTAATTCTACTTGGGATTTCTATTACACGTCTTGAAACGTCTTGGTATGTACATGGGAATGCTTAGTAATAAAGATTGTTTGGTATAATCAAAGTAGTGGAATGGCAACGGAAGGACAATGAACAAATAAACTTATTGTAATATATTGTATAGAACATCCTGTTTTAATTATTAACTACTCGACTCGTGACGTCTTCGGCGTCGCTCGAAACGTCGAACACGAAGCACTTCCAAACTTTTTCGGGAAATTTATACACTTTTAAAAACTTAAGGCATCCTAATCGCTAGCGATTCAGGATGGTTTTAGTTAATTACTTGTCACGGCTACAAAACGTGGAAATATGTAGGAGTTCAAGGCCTGTGCATTATTCATTAATCCCGATTATACCTCTCCTGCTGCAACGTGACTGAAGTTGAAAGAAATTATGATGATCAGGTTTCAATTTTACGCCTTTCGTTACTGTGATCTAAAGCATGGATTATGCCGCAATGATCAACGTATTAAGAATCTAGTTTTGTTATTTTGCTATAAACGCCTACACAGGGCACATGTGCCATAAAATGAACATATGTTGATTTTTGATATATTGTGCCATAATTCTTGAAGGCTGAAGTATCGCCAACTCAAGTTTTGAGAAACATCATAAGTTTCAAATTACACTCTTAGTGAAATGGTTCCGGTGTAGGTAGTATCTTCTATAAGCTGTTGTGGTAACTTGTGTCTATCTGCTTGACAAAGATTAAACACTTCGACGTTAACGAGCGAAGGACAATCGTCTTGAGGTTTGTAGACATTACCTGTTCTTGCTGACAAAGCTTACTTCGCTCTGCCCGCTTCTTTATAGTCTTCAGGTAGTTCAGACACAACCCATGGCAATCTCGAAAATCGGAAATACCGATACAACAGAGAATTTACAGTTTTTCAAAGTTTTATACTCATGTATGTGAATTCATGTGTGTTTGCATGCCAACCCCGTTTGAAGTATAATACCCCAAATTTAATACTCCGTTGCCCTCAACGGGAATAGAACTGAAATGCCATCTGAAAGTGTAAGAATATTGGCCCACAATTGATCACAAAGTATTCTTTATTTAGTTATACGACATCAGTACTTTGAAGCGAGATTCATGTGACGGGTGATCTCTGGAATTTGAAAGAGTCGACTTTTTAAGGTAGGGTTTGATTAACTATATAATGATTAATGTATTGTTTTGTTATTCTAGAAAGCAACCGTCGATTTAGCCTAGCACGGTGTATACCCTAGCTCACAGTCTTCGTAGGCTACGTTCGATTCCGATAAGCTTTAGATCCATAATAATATAATAATATAGGGCAAAATTTGTGCGTCCTTTTACAGTAAAATTGAATTGGATATGCCGCAATCTCGTTCCAATATTGAACTGCTTGTTCCATCTGCTTTACAAATTGTCACGTCCTGTTGACGAGTATTCCCCACCCGATGACACATCATGACGCTTTTTTTATGGTTTTATGAGTTATTATTTCGCTATAAATCTTACATTTCATCAACTTAACCAACACAACATGATCTTTGAACTTGAAAAAACCGCCTTCGATGAATCATTGTTTCATTATACTATAAATCTCTATCAGTTTTTAACTGTTTTGAACCATTTTAATCAGGTCCAGTATAATGGTCGTCTCTTTGTTAATTTATTACGGCATTATATTGCGGAATATAGACATATTTGGGTAACGCTTGTTGATCCCAATTCACAAATTTGTATAACTCTTAACTCACATGCCTAGTTAGTATTCTAGTAGTTATACTATTGTTCTAGTTTGCGAAAACATAGAATGGAACAAAGGTAACTAAGTATTAGAATTATCTTCGTGAGTGAATAGCTCTTATATATACATCTAATGTTACTTAGATAAAACTAGGGGCCTTAAATTATAAGCCTATATAGGTTTCCAAAGGTCTCTAGCTCTATGTTTTCGCAAACTAGAACAATTATAGTAGCTATAGGCACGTGAGTTATTCAGTGTTGTGAGTTGCGTAGCAACGACGTAAACATCCAAATTTATCTCTAGCAGAAGGAAAACTAAACGATATATTTATATAACTGCTTTCCCTAAAGCGATATCGCAAATATGAGGTTCCATTTCCAGCGTAAGGAATAGGTGGAAAAATTAGGTCATCCAAATGTTCCATATTTCCAGTGTCAATCGGTAAAACATCGCGGGGGTAGCTTGTAGTATCACTAGAATACTCTAAAAATAGGAACTAATTACTGTATTTCAATAATTTTCTGTCTGATAATTTTCATCCTATTGACTATTGTACAAATTTGTGGTCTTGTCAAACGCACTACAACTACAGCATATAAACAGGATATACCTTTGCGCGAAACGTTATTCAAACAAAGTCCCAATATTGGTACATTGAATACATATATGGATGATACCTTTGCGCGAATTATGCCAATATGCCTTTGCGCGAATTATGCCAATCATCGTATGGTTAGCGCGCCCACACCACGGCTAAACAGAATAGGTTCCTTACCATACGACAATTTCAAGGGAAAGCCCGTTGTAAATGCCTCCTTTTTGCAGATAGTTCAAACCACGGAAGCTTTTTGCTCTTTCTAGAGGTCCGTTAAGGTATAATCCCTAGTTTTTTGGTCCTGTTTTACTTTGGGAGAAAACTTGCGGTGTTTCTCGAGCCAGGCTAAAGAGTAAAGGTCCCTAGGGCCAAATCAATACACGAATCGCGAAATTCGGCTGCGCGTCCAAATGACGCGTTCTGAGTCGGGTAAAAGTCGCAGTTAAAGAAAAATATGTAGCTGTACGTGACTTAATGATTTAGAATATGCGTATTAAAGTGTTCAATATGTCCAGTCACAGCTACATGTTTTTCTTTAACTGTGATTTTTGCCCGAATTTCGCGATTCGTGTATTCAGGCAATCAAAAGTTATGGCGATTTGAATATCGGAATTTCTGCTCATTCTTTGGAAGACGGACAAAAAATACTAAAAGTATACTTCAGTTAAGGTTGAAATTGTTAGCAAAAATGGATTTCAAAATCGTGGTTTTAGTATAGTCGTAACGTAATTCGATACACACCTGTCAGACACTCAGACAGTATAAAATGTAATAATTAAATAATATCTAATTAAGTGAAGGAAATACATAATTTGTCGTTGGTTTTCCTGATTAAATTTGTTCCTTGAACCTGCGTAAATCTGATAACCTTTGACCTATTTGGTGTCTATTCATTCAACACTCGCTTGGTTTTCCCACATTCTCTTGCTGTTTGTCAGTTGTGTGCAGTGTGGATTTGCTATAAAATTCGTATTTCAGCTTATAACACGGTTACAGTCAGAGGAAATGCTTTTCGGTGCTAACTTACAAAGCAATAAGTAGATTTCAGTGAGCATTGTCAAAGACAGAATATAAATAAGGTATGGATGATTATTAGTTAATAATGTATACATATATACTATTTGAAACGATTTATCCAGATGCCAAGATATTGTATAACATAGATAATAGAGAGCTTTTTAAGTTATTTGTAGATTTGTATGGCGATAAATACTTAAATAGAAGACTCTATACGTTTATATTTTTCGTAAAGATTTCGATCCGGTCCCTAAGCCCAGCTCTTTATCAGTGCAAGTAATATATCAGACAGGATATCAGAATCATGTTTATACACGAGGCGATTTTTGCAACAACTTGCAACGCAATTTCGGACACAGAGCTATGTTAGGTAAAAAGTATATTCGTAGAGAAATTGTGAGCCTGAATCTCGTTTTACTTTGCCGATACTTTTCTTGCTAAACATGGCCAGTAGGGAACAAAGAAATTAATAAGAATGATAATATCGGTGAAGTGAAACGCGAGCCATGTTCACTGTTTTTCTGTGCGTACATTTCTACATAACATGGCTCTGTGCAGAATTGCGTTGCAATTTGCAGCAAAAAATTTTCCCGTGTAACATGGGCACTGCTATAAAACTTTGCCTTAGGTATACCTTATAAGCCTATAATAATGACGAGGTAAAGGCTAAATCTATGGTTATAAGAAGAAACAGGTTTTTAGATCTACTGTTCGTTCCAGGATTGAGTTGTGTTTATCACTTTACGTTTGCTTGCTCATGCTTCCGCTTTCACTCGTGTTGATGCATTCATGTGCGTCATCCGTGTATGTATTTTCAAGTGTTTAATGAGCGGCCCTTCATGGCTAGACCACAAAGAGTTTGCATAACAATGCTACGGAAACAAACATTGTACAATGCCTTGTGGTCACAAACAACACGGTCAGTTCTAACATAATATCTAAAACGTACACTGGACAATGTATCTTCTATGCGTAAACTAAGGCAATCGGGCAACCATGATGTAGTGTGACCACCGAGGTTACCACCACAAATCTACTATGGTTTTCCTGGCATATTAGAAGAGCTAGGTTCTTACAGTTTCTGGTTATGGATGAGAAAGGATATGTACAATAACACGTATATGGATAAAGTGGTCAGTGGCCTCTCTTCTATCTTAAATTTGCCAGTGAATGACAAATAAGTTCAATAAACTTATTTCCCCTTTGACTTTATAGCTTGATCAGTTTTCCCCAGATGTCCAGTAAGGGCAACTGGTCTGTTGATCCTAAAACTAAACTAACATTATTTATACTTGACAACAGGGGCATAGGAACGTCTTCAATATTGGGGGGGGGCAAGCTCACGAGGCGCCACCATGGTTGGCCCCGAGCGAAATTTTTAAATTTGAAGCCCCCAGATCGCCGGAAACGGCCGTTTCAGAGTCTTATCTAACTCTTTTAGTAAGCTGTTTCCATCATTTTCATGAAAATTATTTGATTTTTTTGGGGGGCCGAAAGATATTCCGCCTCCCCCTCATATAATATTCCCCCCCCCCCGCTTCCTACGCCACTGCCTGACAACTCTATCAGTTCTATACTGTTATTCCTAGAGGTCCAGTAAGGGCAATGACTTGTTGATCCTAAAACTTAACTAACTTCATTTTTACCTGACAACTCTATCAGTTCTATATACAGTTCTTCCTAGAAGTCCAGTTAAGGCCATCCCGTTCCATGCAGGAAGTGAACCCCAGTCACAGAAGTGAAATGCAAGTACACTAACCACAGTGCCACCACCAACACCCCAGAACTCGGGGGGGGGGGGTCCCTTAGGAATTAGTTATCCTATATTTTGTACATATATCTTAAATTGCAATTATACTTGACCGTTTGTAATATAAGTAAAACATATATCAATTTTCAGCTTTTGCAAATCAGCTTTTGCAAATCAATTTCGGTTTTTGTTTTGGTCATCTTAGCTGGCGTTTCTGGAAAATGTCAATGGGTGGTATAGACATTATGTTTCATCAGGTACTTCAATATTTCATAAAGCGCTTCGCTTGTTTAGGCATGTTCAAGACACAACAAGGTCGACCAACGCGCCAAGTTTACATTAAAGTACGTCAATGCGGTCAGCCTATATGGGTCAGCGCATCGTGTGATCATTGCGTCTTGCATATTTGTGTGATGATAAACACAGTAAAACGATATATTATACAAGTTAGTATATAACATAGTCTGCGCCCAACCTCGCAGAGTATGTAAGAAAACTGAAATATATATCTAGGGATTGTAATATCTAGGGATTATAGTATTATACTATAGGCACTTCTGTATATAACATTAATTCGGACTTGAAACCCTTGTGAAAGGTTCTGGTATACCAACAGAACTGATATAGCTATCCAATATAAATATTTGTGTTTCATCCTGCTGTATTAACACTGATCCAATAGGGGATGAGCCTTACTGGACTTCAGGGAGAACATTGTAGACAGAATTGATAGAGCTATCTAGTATAACGAAAGCCTATGTGGAAAATCACGTTGCTTATTATCAAGGTTGTTGAGATGTAAAATTTATTGTATAACAAGCTATTTGCATAAAGTGCAATTATTGCTCATGGCATGCATTAACTTGCAGTTGCTAGATTTTCTAATAACTAAAATGCAGCCAAATCTTCAGGAAATGTTCCAAGGAAATTAGTATGTAAGTATATATACAGTGACAAATCTGTTTTAACCGTCTTTATCGTATCGAAGAAATGAGATACTGTTGACGTGTTTTTAATTGTAGAAAATCATCATTGTTATGTTAGCCCTGCAGGCTCGTCAGCGTGTTGCAGTAGTGTTTATATTGAAAATACTAAATGGTTTCCCATGTTTCTTATTCAAGTGCGTCATTTTTGCACAGCACGTTGCGTGTTTGTGATATGATACGCCCAGATCAGTGGCCCACACAGTACCTATGAGAATAACATCCACTGATCTTACAAGAAGACTGGATAACGCAAACCCATTGTTCACTTGTGCAGAAAATGAAGCCGGTTAAATTAAACATTGCTAGACAATAGCCATCGATAATTCATCAATTTACTCTAATCCTTTAAGTTATTCTAATACACTATGTTTGTGGTTTACCCAAGCTGTGTTTAGAAGATGGGGGAATGCTAATCATCCTGATCCCCCTTTTAATTTCCTCCGTTCACTCGAGTCTTTAACTCGCTGCCACCACATATCCGACAATATGGCGAATTATTATCGTGCCATGACCGAACTAATATGTGACATTAATGTGCCACAAACGTTTAAAACTGTCTGTGTTAAATGTCACTCGTGGCGTCCGTTGTCCAGTCTTGTTGATAAAATGTGCTGTAAATAATGCTGATATATATTTATGGCCCCTGTAAATGGAGCAATTTATGGCTAAGTTTGTAAAAAAACTTGAAAAAAAAGAAAGCAAATCTTGTCATCCCGAATTCGGAATAAATGTCGGCAAACATCAAAGCGATTACCCATCTGTTTGCATACTGTAATCCAGAACCCGTGGTTAACCATTCGATACATCCCCCAACAGCTACATGCATAGTGCTGCAGGGTATTTCACCACATACCAAACCGCGTGAGCAAGGAAAAACGCAGCTTCAGTATGTTAGGCTGACAGATTCCCAGCATTGTGTGTAAGGGGGCTTCGGTGGCGCAATCGTCAGAGCACGCGCCTTTCACCTCTGATATCGTGGGTTCGAGTCCCGTTGGGGACAACTTATGATAGCTATGTGAAAAGAGTTAGTCAACGCTCTGCCGAAAGTCGTGGGTTTTCTCTCGGTACTCCGGTTTCCTCCCACAGGGAATGTTGACAGGGTGGGTTGGGTTTAACCCCTAACTGGCCCTTTCACCGTAGCTGTGCTCCGTGGTGGCGAGCAAAAGGTGGCTGCTATATGCGCCTAGAAAGCCTTCGACTTGGTCACGTTGAGCTGTGTCCTTCGCAATTCAGCTTAGCTCTCAGCTGCAAGTAAGGATAATAAGCATTAAGCACACCCCCCTTAAATGAATTCCATACAATAACACCAGGGGTTTCCGAGTCGTGCTGATGTATTGTACCTTGTATTGTACGATTATACGAGCTTGTAAACACGTTTGAAGAAAAGCTTTATGTATACTAGTGGCAAATGATTTGTCTGGACGAACATTGGCAATGAAAAGATAGTTCTGCGATTGCGTATAAATACGACAAACGGACCGATCATCAATTTAGTATACTGGTTTTGACTTTCTCATGCGGTTCCATTTTTGTGGTCAAATGCCCTGCAGTAGTTGCCTGCAGGGAACTACATCATATGTAGTCATAAATTAGAACCTTGCTGGGTCTTCATTTTGTATTCGCGGATTGAGGTGTTAGTTTGGAATCCAATAGCAGGTCTGTGAAGTTTGTAAGTTTGTAAGTTCCATGCCTTTAGTTGGTTTGCTGTTGTTGTCCCGTGTTGTTTTTAGTGTTGCTTGTAGTGTTGTAAAGCGTGGTTTCCAGTTAGTCGTGAACTGTCGTGACTCGTGACCAAGTCGTGTTCGACAATGTGAAATAGCGTGGATCTCTCTTGTGTTTTGTGTGGTATGCAAACCAGTCTTTAATGATTGCAGAGATATATCAACACTGACTGTACCCTATGTGAAATAGCCTGGATCTATCTTGTCGTTTGTGTGCTGTATGTAAATCAGTCTTTGCTGATTACAAAGATATATCAACACTGACTGTACCCTATGTGAAATAGCCTGGATCTATCTTGTCGTTTGTGTGCTGTATGTAAATCAGTCTTTACTCATTACAAAGATATATCAACACTGACTGTACCCTATGTGAAATAGTCTGGATAGTTAGATCCATCCTCTGTCTCGCTAGGTAATACTGTACATGTCATATTTAACTCTAAATGTTTTTGTTTCTATTTGCTATAGCTTGGTCCTGTACCCTCCCTCAAGCTAAAACAACATTCTAGTAAA